>CM060950.1:310285358-310590358 GCA_030765055.1 Mantis religiosa
CTGGAAAGACAAAAGAACTGTAACAGTTCTCAGTACCAGTCACAAGGGCGATAAAAACGAAATGTCAGAGGTGCCTTCAAAATTTCCAAACCAGGCAGCAACATTGAAACCAAACATTATTTTGGACTACACTCGACACATGGGTGGTGTCGATAGAACTGATAATTATATTGCGCAGTATCAGTTCTGCAGGAGAACACGCAAGTGGTATAGAAAAATGTTTTTCTGGTTGCTGGAAGTTTGCATTGTAAATTCGTACCTGTTATATACAATGCATATGACAAGCAAATGTAAACCGATCCTCTCACATAGAAAATTTCGCAAGCATCTTGTCAGATCTCTGGTGGCGGAGCGAATGGAAGCGCGGCAAAACAATGCTACGTCAAGTAAGGGCCGTATTTCACAGGGCCCAACTTTGGAAAGGCTAAATGGATTTCCACATTTCATGGGGAGAAGAGAACAAGGAAGTTGGGCAAATCCTTGTGTGGTATGTAAGGCCCAAAAACAAATAAAGAAAACAATATATTTTTGTGAAACCTGCGTCTCCAAGCCTCCCCTGCATCCAGATGTGTGTTTCAAAATATATCACACAAAAGAACAATATTAGGGAAAGATTTTCACACCCCTGAACATTATATGATGTTTTTTATTCCTTTGCTCCCCTGTGTGAATAATCCTGAGATAAAATCATCAGTCTAAAACCGTAGATACCCTGCTCCAGCTAGGTGTAACCTCACATTTCTATCAAAGTTATGAATTATTATCTATTATTACCATCGGTTTTACAAAACATATGTTACATATACTTATATGACAGTATTTAGTTCCTGAACTGCTCCTAGTTTATGTGTGAACACGTGTGTATGTGTGTGTTAGAACTACAAGATGTGATGCAATATCCAAAAATGGCACTTATGCCGATTTTGCAGGAACATTTTTATGCAGTTTAACAAATCTTCACTCCTGTTGAACAACAGTGCTGGAATTCAACAAAAAAACAAGGTACAGCACGTTTTTAATACATTCAAGCATGGAATTATACTTTTATTTGTATTTTGAAGGGTTACATATTTTTATAAAATTACCTTCCGCTCAGAGCCGTAAAACATGTCCGCTCGGGAAGGGTTAACATGCTGTTGTACATAATATTCCAAAATCCTGGACCGCAGCAGGATCCTTGACGACACCCTTTCTGGACTTCTTTCACAGCCGTGTAATTATTTATTGATAATGTTGTTTTCCTATTGCTGAAGTAATTTGAAGCCAGGATAAAAAGGTTCTTTGGACACTGAAGTTCTTTTAAGTTTTTTAGGATGCTGGGCCACCATGCTGCATCAAATGCACCTTTTACATCCAGGCTCGTTAGGATAATGCACTGTTTTGATCACAAGCCTTGTTCAATGAAAAGTTTTACCACCATCGCTGCTTCTATTGTTCCTCTTTGGGGAGTAAACCCATACTGATTTTTGTTGAGTAGATCATTGGATCGTACATGGTAGTTAATTCTGTCTATCATTAGTTTCTCAAGTAATTTTCCGCCAACATTTATCAAACTAATTGGGCAGTATTTAGACACGTCCTTGCAGTCTTCCCTGCCGGGTTTAAGGAGTGGAATCGCAACAGAATGTTTCCATCTTTTTGAAAGCAACCTCTACTCAGACATATATTGTACAGCTGTGTGAAGGATAACGGCAGAAATTTAAAACCTCTTAGCAGGATGTCGCTGGTTAAACCATCCTCACCAGTTGCTTTCTGTGGGTTAAAGTTTTTAAGAGCAGATATTATTTCTTCTGTTTTAAAAAGTACATCATCCTTGGTGTCTATTGGAGCTCTAACTTCCATTCGAAGTTCCTTATGGTGTGCGCTATCGTCGTTTTCATTATCTTCGAGCACAAAATGTTTTAGCATATGTTTAATTGTATCCTCGGTGTCCGTGGTGTATGTGCCATCTTCTTTCTCGAGAGTTGTCAGTGGTATGGTGGTTCTGAGTTTTCCTGCCGCTATTTTATAAATTACATTCCAGGGGTTGGTTCCATCAAGTATAGTACAAAACTTTTTCCAGGAGTTAAATTTCGCTTCTTGCAATTTCCTCTCATATTTGCATTTGACTTCGTAGTACTTTATCTTCCTTTCCACCCTTAGATTTTCGTTTGCTGTTGTTCTTTGAAATTGCCTCCATAGCGCATTGTTCCTTTTCCTTAGTATGCTTAGATCATCGTTCCACCAGGGTACGGTATTTCCTTTCAGCGCATATTTCGCGCATCGGGAAATCTTGAATGTTGTGTTACATGCTGCTGTAATTGCTGAGAAGAATAAGTTTTCTACTTCATCAACATTCTCGTATTCATTGATTTTCTCTTTCAACTCAAGATCTATACTCCTCGTATCTGCAATGTTGTTCAGACGGCCGAACTTGGATATGATTTCCGACACAAGAGCGGCTTCAAATTTCTCCAGGTCTCCATCTTTTATTATATAACGCCTAGTTCTCTGACCGATGTTTGTGATCTGTGGCCGCTGGCATGTTGCGTTGACTTTGAAAGATAGAATTTTGTGATCCGAACAGCTTTCCTGAGTGCCACACTCCCAATCGGTCACTTGTCTCAGTAATTTATTATTGACTATTGTTAGATCAATATAGCTTCTGGCTCTTGTGGTTTCAAAAGTTGGTTCAGATCTCTTGTTAACGATATTCATATCATTCAGTGTTACAAATTCCTCCAGCGCTTTACCCCGTTGATTTGTTAACAAATCATGCCATGTTTTGCTACGACAGTTGCTGTCAACCGCGATCAACAACCCCTTGCCTTTGGTGTAACTTAAAATATCTTCCACTCGGCTAATGTTTCTCTCAATATCTTCTGTGATGTCGAAATATGCGCTTACTGCGTAAAATTTGCATGTTCTGTAGGTGAGTTCGATCACTATAGTATCCTCATTAGAGAGTTGTGTGATTACTACTGCATCTATTTCGTGATTATTTATAATTATCGCTGCTCTTTTTCTTCCATTTCCACTAACATAAAGCCTGAGTGATTTGGGTATTCCAGCTGGGCAATTATTTATAAGGTACGGCTCTTGTATGAAGGCTACGTCAACATGATTCTCGTTCATTATACTTATTAGATTACTTGTCGCCACACGTTTATGTTTTAAATTAACTTGTATACAATTTATACACTTCATATTTGTTTTTGAGTAATTATGAGCCATGTCAGTACTCAATTCTGTCTGCGTTTCTTTTCAATGTGTTTTTGTAGCACGTGCAGTTCCTGTCCAGTGATGAATGGTTTACATCTACTGGTTTGTCGTATTTATTATAATTTGTGCAATTGATGCAGCAATAGTTCTCTTTTCTCGCATTACACTCACTGATCTTATGTTTTCCTGTGCAGTGTGGGCATGTCAACTCTGCTTTGCAATCTTGTGCTCTATGGTTGTATTTCGAGCAGTTATGACATCGTAGGACTGATATATAATCATCATTATTGCAGATTTGCCACCCAATTTTCAACTTCCTGCCTATAAGCCATCTCCGCAGTTCGGAGCTGACTTCAATGACCAAATTCTTGTGTTTCTTCCTGTCCTCAAAAATAAATTTCGGTGTTATCTCCCCCTTGCTAAGGTTTGCTTCTGAATTTTGCCTCTTCTGCGTTTTCCATAGTTATGTCTTCCGGCACGTAAAAAACTATTAGTCTTGGCTTTTTGAGTTTCGGGAGGTAGCTTTCTAGTTCATTGCCGCAAACATGATTTACTTCACTGCATACCTTCTCCAATTCACATTTTTTATCCGATTCTATTAATACCTGTCCATTTCGTAGCGTTTTCATAGCTGTAATTCCCACATTCATTTTCACTGGGTTCACCTTTGTTTTAATTAGAGTTTTGATATACTCGGCGCTCTGGTCATTTTTCGACTTAACGAATAACTTGAAAGTCTTAATTTCTGCAGGTGCATTTCTTTGTACTGCGCTGCTATTGATTTTTAGTGCTTGCGCATATGACTTCCTCCGTCTGCTGGCAGGGCCCGCTAATATCCACTCACCATCCTCGCAGTTCCCGGCCGCCTGAGTAGATGTCGCGCCATCACCACTGCCGCCCTGAAAAGCTTGCAATATGGATTCCGTTTCTGTTACACGACGTTCTAGTTCCGAAATTCTATTCCTCTTCTCAGACACGTCGATTTTCAACCTTGCGAACTCGCCTCTTAACACGCTCACTGCCTGAAGAATTTCTTGCTTATACTCATTCTTTAAATTACCACTTTTAACCGTCACATTAACTAAAATATCAAGAGCACTTTCAACCGCATCCCCACTACCTTCCGCCATCTTTGTGTCGTCTGTCTGTGTCTGTGTCTATGTCTGTGTCTGTGTGTTTTTTTTCTTTATTGATAACAATCAGCATGCCCCACTACATAGTAGTATTACATTACATTTTTCCAACATTTGATTTTACAAATTGTACATATTTACATATTAATATTACATTAGATCTTTTAGCAGTTGATTTCACAAGTTATACATATTTACATATCTTTACAGTGTGTGTGTGTGTGTGTGTGTGTGTGTGTGTGTGTGTGTGTGTGTGTGTGTGTGTGTGTGTGTGTGAGAGAGTGTGTGTGTGTGTGTGTGTGTGTGTGTGTGTGTGTGTGTGTGTGTGTGTGTGTGTGTGTGAGTGCGTGCGAGTGAGTGCGTGCGAGTGCGTGCGTGCGTGTGTGCGTGCATGTGTTTGTGTGTGTAGTTAATGCTCAGGTAATTAGCAACAAAGCCATTCTCCTTCTTGCCTCCCAACATTTAGAAGTCAAATCTGGATAGCTTTTAAGTTGTTCACAGATAGATGTTCCATATTCATCTCCTCATCCTTGTTGCCTAACAGATAATTTGGAGATAACAATCCAATTTTATTCAGGTGTTTGCTGACACATTCATGTATAGTGGTAAGTCTGAACATGGCAACGACTATTTTTTGACGTCATTCAGGTATAATAGAGTCAACATGAAAAATTCAATGCCATGGCCGGGATTTGAACCACGGATCTCCTGGTTTCGTCCAGTCATTCTAACACATTGAGTTATCATGGCCAACTTGCCCTCACGACATTAACTTCTCCATTTGACTCGTATATTTCCCCGGTAGACCACTAGGGGCTCTCGCATTTGAGATACACCATTTGTGGCGACTTACTATCGTAAGTACTTGAGTCCCAGGCTTCATCATTTAACTCTTATTATTTTAGTTAATTTCCATCAATTAACTAAAGTTCAGGAATAAGTTCTAAATATTTTACAAATTTTTTTCCTTTGGAATTTAATATATTTGTGGTTAATTTAGATTTACAATCATTCATTTTCTTCTTGATGATACGTTTAACTGATTCCAGTGGTAGTTTTAACTGCATCTTATTTTGAATTTTGGTTTCCTTTTTTGCTAGGATGTCTGTCTTCTCACTGTTACTCAATCCACAGTGTGCAGGAATCCACTGGAAGATATATTCTTACTTAAATTTTGTATCTGCTTAACCAAACAATTAATTGCTCTTATTTTTTCAATTTTTGGGTTTTGAGTTAAAGCTACTGCTTGGATTGCTGCTCTAGAATTTGATAAAATAACACTGCTTTTTACATTTTTGTAGCCAAACAGATGTTTTAGAGAAGTGTAGCTTACAGTGTGAGTGAAGCAAAGTGTCAATATCTTCTCAATTCACTTTTATTTTATTTTAAGTGTAGCTTGAATCAATTTCTCCATCAAAATTTGTAGTGTTTTACCCACACTTTTGTACAAGAAAAACTGACACATGCCACCTGCTCCAGCACCACCGTCATCACTTATAAATGACCCATCTGTATGCATACATGTCCATTCTTCTTCCGGGTATTTGGTTTGTAATGTTTCTAATGCTATCAGTTTTGCAATATCTGGGCTTCTTGTTTGTTTCTTGAAGATTTCACAGAGGTCTAAATTATACTCTATTTCAAAGTGCTACTGGATTAATGGGATGTAATAAGTTTTCTTTTGCAATAGGTATGTGTAGTTTTTCTTTTAAATTTTTTACTTCTTGTACAAATCCTTTTTGAGTTTTTAGTGTATATTTCAAGTCCTGGTGTTTGTCTACTTTATTAAAGTTTGGAATTCCTTTAAGTTTTTCATAAGTTAATAGAGTTTGTTCTTCAAGTTCTAGGTTTATTGACTTATTAGTTGCAAACATAAGTGTTTCTATTATGGTGGTTTTAAGCTTTTTCTAATTCTTTTTTACAAGACTCAGATGTTATTAATACTTCACCGCAGTATTTCACGCCACTTAGCAAAAATTATGGAAGGAATGATTGCTGAAAGATTAAACTGGTTTTTGGAAACACACAACCTATTATTCAATTCACAAGCAGAATTCAGAAAGCACCATTCAACCAGTGAGCAAACTATTTTATTGAGTGAGAACATAAACAAAGCATTCAGCAAACAAGAAGATACAATAGCAGTACAGCAGAAGCCTGAAATAAAACGGTTGTTGGGGAACATCCTTTACCCCCACATTATAACCTTACGGCAGTATATATAGAGATCTAATACTGTAAGAGACAAAAATAAATTCCGATAAGTTGGAGGAGGGAAACATGCAAGAAATAATAGATTACTTTACAGTATTCAACTCTGGTGTATAAGATAAATATATTACGGCACTTTTAAAATTACTCACTGGATTATATTGGGAGATGTATTCCAGCCTGTAACCAATCTACTCAGATAATGTACTCCAGTAAAGCAGTACAGTCTGTACAGAAAAGTGCTCACAATTTACCAGCCAAATTAGTTGTGCAAATCTGCTCATATTAATGCAAGCATAATTACAGATGTAAATAAATTCAAGTTGTTCAAGAGCAGATAGACTATCTTCTTCACCAAGTAGGTTTAGAACGAATGTCGTGCTTTTCTATAAGCCTTTTCTGTTTGTTTTTTTCTTTTTGCATTTGAAAACCAGTTCTCTTACTATTCTGTTTAAGGATGACTTATTGCCCTGAAAGTTAATGCTTTCTCTAAAATTAGTAAGTAATTTAGCTATTGTAGGAGCAACTTTTTCCTGAACATAAAACTTTTGAATTGCTCTTCTAACGACAATTTTGTTGAAGTTCTCTAGATCTATATAATTATGAGTAGCTGGTATGTTTTAATTTATAAGAGTACTCAGACTAGTAGATGTTCAAATTTTCCTCCGAAAAAGTTTTTCAATCCTCTTCGGGACCATCTTCAGCAAGGTCTTCTGCAACTACTGAATGTGGTCTTTCCTCTTCCTCTCCAAGAAGCTTATAACTCCGCCCATTGGAGGTCTCCTGATTTCTAATGCCAACTTTTGGAACCGGAACACTGGTACAATTCTCGACTGAAGAGATGATCTTACTGGGCACAGATGATTGAATGTCACCTGTGATATTAGCAAGTTGGAGTTGCATTGTCTCTAGACGTGAAGAAGTTAAACTGTTGGATGTTTGTTGAGGGAAATGTACTTCCTCTTCTATCTCCATGACTGGCAAATTACACTGGTTGCCAGCTATTTGTTGAAGGAGATGTGCTTTCTCTTCCATCTGCTTCATTGAGGTCCTAGATTGGTTGAAATCTGAATTACATTTAACTTGATCTGTAGTATATGTTTTCATAATAGTTGACTGAACTTCATCAATGTTGAGGTTATTGAATTGTTTAATAAATTGTAGAACACTATTAAATGCTGGTATATCAAAATTAAAAATATTTTCTTTTTCACTATTTAGTATATATATTTTTTTCCAAATACCCAGTTCACTAACAGATTGTACAGATTTTTAACAGTTGTATATTTTGACCTATTTCATGGTTAAATTTCCAGAAGTGGTTGGCAACTGCTGATTTATCTATTTGTTTAAGTTTTATATTTCTTAAATGCTCCATTTGACGAGTCTTTAAGCTTCTCTTAGTTATTCCAATATAGTATGATTCACAGTTACTACAAGGTATTTTATATACTCCAGATAATTTTAATTTATTGATGGTGTTACTTAAAGGTTTCTCTAGTAAATTCTTGAGATTGAAGTTGCTTTTGGAGGTAAATTTTTGTTATAATTTTGGAAGATTCTTTTAAATTTATTAAAAGCCCATGGATGATAAGTAAACTTCTTATATATAACTGTTGCTTCTGGTTGCTTTAAAGTAGTAATTGATTTTATGTGTTTTGTAGATATGCTCATTGATAATTTTAAGTATACTTGATTTCTTGAAGCCAATGATTTCAGCAACATGTAAAATGTGTTGATATTCTAATTGATATTCAGACTCAAGCATTGGAACATTTATAAGTCTCTGAATTAAACAGTGAAACACAGCTAATTGATGTGAAACTGGATTATAGTTATTTGCTTTGATATAACTATCCACATGTGTGTCTTTTCTATAAACACCAAACTTCAGTTTATTATGATGATCTTCAAATCCAAAAAGGGTAATATTCCATTTTCTTCTATTTCCATAGTAAATTTTATAGACTCATCTTGATTGATGAGAATTTTTAAGGCTTCATCAATTTTGTCATTGGGTATAATGACGAAAATATCATCTACGTATTTATACCAAACTTTAAATATGTCTGAGTGAGTTAATGTTACTCTGGTTTCTAAGTTATTCATATATAAATCAGCTAAAAATGGAGACAGCGGATTACCCATAGCTAAACGATTTGTCTGAGTGTATAATCTTCCATTAAATGTAAAGGTATTATGATTTATGCAACTGGTGGTGAAGGTTAGTAAATCTTGAATTTCAAATTCATTAATGTTGATTGAAGTAAGCCAATCTTGTAGTAGTGGAGAAATCTTTTCACTTGGAACATAAGTAAATAAAGACGTAACAGCAAAGGACACTAGAATGTCATTTTCAAGAATTGCGATATTCTTAACTGTGTCAGTAAGTTCAAGAGAATTCTTAATGCTTCTACTTTCAAGTCTTTTTAGAGATGAAAACTATTTTGAGACCCATTTTGCCAAAAGATAACAAGGTGAACGTATGTTATTGATGATAGGTCGCATGCTGTTATCTTTTTTGTGAGTTTTTGAAAGACAGTAAATCCATGGTAGTATTGGATTACTGACTTTCAATTTTTGTTTTTGAGCTAAATCAATACAATGATCATTAATAACTTTATTGATGGTTTTAATATTGGCTTGTAATGGTTTTTTTTCCAATTTATGAATAATCAGATTTTTTAAGAAGTTGCATCACTCTATCTTCATAGTTGATCTTATTAAGTAATACAATTTGGTTTCCTTTTACAAATATAACAGATTTTTTATTTAAATGTTTGTCGTCAATGCTGGAAAACTGTTTTTATTTTTACCATATTGTAATTTTTGAATAAGTTTTGTACATTGTGATCTAGCATTTTCTCTTTATTGTACAGGAACATTTTTTAAATTTAATTCAATATTTGCTATGAAATATTTTAAATCTTCTGAGAAAGCTATACAAGTCTTCAGTCCCTTTCATAACAGGTCTAATTTTCCTTTTTTTAAAGGTTGATTAGATAAATTAATTACTTCATTATTACTTTTCTTAATTTTGGGAGTATAAGGTAGCTGACCTTTAATAAGAGCAATTCATGTTTCAAACGTGTATGTTTAATTTTCATCAGTTTATTTAAATAAGCGTACAATAAGTTTCCAAAATTATTCCAGAACACAATACCCAAAATCTGAGTTAATTGCATATGAAGTTGATAAAGTTGCATGTTGATTTGGTTTAGCTTTTTGTAATGTTGATTTTTTTCTATTTTAAATACCATTTTTTCCGCCATTTTTGTTGAGTACAATTCCTCCAGTATTTAACATATTGTGACTTTGTGTTCGTGAAATTAAAAGTCCAGTTGCACACACTCAAAATGTTCTTTATTTCCACAGAATTACAGATGGTTCACTTACAAATCACAGCAGGATCACATATCACACACAATTACGAAACACTCCAATTACGCAATCACTCACAAATATGTACAACTATCTCTAGAGCTGACTAAAGACTCCTCTGATACACGTACGCAGTCTTTCAGTCTGTTCGCTAGCACTGTGCTCTTCACGGCTGCTCGCCAAGAACTGAGAACTGAGAACTGCCTGAGTCATCTAACGCGGCGCTTATATAGCCAGATCGCTGCATCTCGAAGCTTCGTGGCTCGGAACATCATCCCGATTGTTCCAGATGTCATGGGGAGGGGAAAGGGACGGTACAGGGCTCGTGCCGCTTTTCTAACCATCCCCTCTGTGAGCGCTACACAGATAAATGGGTAGGCGTGAGCTGAATGCTTCCTGTCTGGCCCTACCTGCCAGTTGGTTCTCTCGGGAATTCCGATGTTCGGGTGACAATATTTTCTTAAAAATTTAGGAGTAACGTTATTAATTAAGCATTGATTAAGAAAATGAATATCTGCCAGCGTATATCTCTTTTTAATTTGTAATCTTTCATAAAGTTTAAAATTTCCTTTGTGGAAATAAAGATGAGAATTAAAATTTATAGCATCCATATTCCGATCCACGGATTTACTGTCTTCCAAAAACTCACAAAAAAGATAACAGCATGCGACCTATCATCAATAACATACGCTCACCTTATCTTTTGACAAAATGGGTCTCAAAATAGTTTTCATCTCTAAAAAGATTTGAAAGAAGAAGCATTAAGAATTCTCCTGAACTTATTGACACAATTAAGAATATCGCAATTCTTGAAAATGACATTCTAGTGTCCTTTGATGTTACGTCTTTATTTACTAATGTTCCAAGTGAAAAGATTTCTCCACTACTACAAGATTGGCTTACTTCAATCAACATTAATGAATTTGAAATTCAAGATTTACTAACTTTCACCACCAGTTGCATAAATCATAATACCTTTACATTTAACAGACGATTATATACTCAGACAAATGGTTTAGCTATGGGTAATCCGCTGTCTCCATTTTTAGCTATATAAAATTATAAAAAAGTCTATAAAATTTACTATGGAAATAGAAGAAAATGGAATATTACCTTTTTTTGGATTTGAAGATTTTTAAACATAATAAACTGAAGTTTGGTGTTTATAGAAAAGATACACATGTGGTTAGTTATATCAAAGTAAATAACTATAATCCAGTTTCACATCAATTAGCTGTGTTTCACTGTTTAATTCACAGACTTATAAATGTTCCAATGCTTGAGTCTGAATATCAATTAGAATATCAACACATTTTACATGTTGCTGAAATCAATGGCTTCAAGAAATCAACTATACTTAAAATTATCAATGAGCATATCTACAAAACACATAAAATCAATTACTACTTTAAAGCAACCAGAAGCAACATTATATATAAGAAGTTTACTTATCATCCATGGGCTTTTAATAAATTTAAAAGAATCTTCCAAAATTATAACAAAAAATTACCTCCAAAAAACAACTTCAGTCTCAAGAATTTACTAGAGAAACCTTTAAGTAACACCATCAATAAATTAAAATTATCTGGAGTATATAAAATACCTTGTAGTAACTGTGAATCATACTATATTGGAATAACTAAGAGAAGCTTAAAGACTCGTCAAATGGAGCATTTAAGAAATATAAAACTTAAACAAATAGATAAATCAGCAGTTGCCAACCACTTCTGGAAATTTAACCATGAAATAGGTCAAAATATACAACTGTTAAAAATCTGTACAATCTGTTAGTGAACTGGGTATTTGGAAAAAAATATATATACTAAATAGTGAAAAAGAAAATATTTTTAATTTTGATATACCAGCATTTAATAGTGTTCTACAATTTATTAAACAATTCAATAACCTCAACATTGATGAAGTTCAGTCAACTATTATGAAAACATATACTACAGATCAAGTTAAATGTAATTCAGATTTCAACCAATCTAGGACCTCAATGAAGCAGATGGAAGAGAAAGCACATCTCCTTCAACAAATAGCTGGCAACCAGTGTAATTTGCCAGTCATGGAGATAGAAGAGGAAGTACATTTCCCTCAACAAACATCCAACAGTTTAACTTCTTCACGTCTAGAGACAATGCAACTCCAACTTGCTAATATCACAGGTGACATCCAATCATCTGTGCCCAGTAAGATCATCTCTTCAGTCGAGAATTGTACCAGTGTTCCGGTTCCAAAAGTTGGCATTAGAAATCAGGAGACCTCCAATGGGCGGAGTTATAAGCTTCTTGGAGAGGAAGAGGAAAGACCACATTCAGTAGTTGCAGAAGACCTCGCTGAAGATGGTCCCGAAGAGGATTGAAAAACGTTTTCGGAGGAAAATTTGAACATCTACTAGTCTGAGTGAGTACTCTTATAAATTAAAACATGCCAGCTACTCATAATTATATAAAATATACCTCACTTTAAATACTTTAGCAATTCTCTATTATTATCTAGATCTATTACTCGTTTCAGAATGCTGTTTTTTACCTGGAGTTCCAAAGTTGTGCTCTGATTTTCATTTTGTCTGTGTTCTTTAAAAAACTCATTTTCACTGTTCTTTTTGACACTCCTGTGTCATCTGAAATGCACTTTAGCTTTTCAATCTTTTTGAAAAAGATCTTCTGAGGTAACCAGTTCTATACTTTTAGTTTCTTTCTTCATGTATGCTCATACAATTGAAACCATTTCTCAACTCTGACTGTGTAATGTTTTAGATCCTAATTTATAAAGTTCACATGACAAATTATGCAATGATCAATGTGTGACAAATTCGCTATACTTTTCCCTTATCGAAAAGCTCTAATTTTTCTTGAATATCTTTTAAGGGTGACATAGTTTTAACATTAAATCTGAATCCGCGGTATTTCGGACAGCACGATTTCGGGCTTCTACTGTATTTGTAGATTTCAAGTCAGTATATGATAACATTTGGAGATGTAAACTAATACAAAAACTACAACAACAAGGTATGAAGGACAATTTATTATAATGGACTTCTGAATTCATAACTCAGAGACAACAAAATAGCAACAAAATATGGCACAGCGACCTCCAGATACAAACAAAATAATCTTGTATCGAGATTTAACTGTATTGGAACACCACAGTGAAGCGAAATAATTATTAATTTATAGATGAGTCATATTTATTACACGTCGGCTTCACTTACGTACCTATTTTGAGGACATGTTTCGCAAACCATCATTTGCATCTTCGGCTTTTATGCGAATGAAGCTTGATCCAGTGGTGTGGGTAATTCTGGAGTTGCTGCTGTCATCTGTTGATTTAGTGATGAACTTAAATGTAGGATTCTCTTCTGGCGGGATTTCAAAGTTCATTGGTTGGTTTTTATGTTTTTGTTCGTATTTTAGTAATTCGGTGCTATCTTCAATTTCATGATTTTCAGACCAGAAATGAGGTGCTATAGCGGACTTATCAATATTTTTGTATCTTAAGTGCCTGAAGTGTTCTTTCCTTCTAGTACCTAGGTTTCTTTTTGTCCTCCCTATGTAAATTTTTTCACAGTCTTTACACTTAATCTTGTAAATGCCTGACTTTATTTCTGGTTTTATCTTATCAGTATTATTACTGTTAAGTAGATTTTTAATGTTATAATGGTTTTTTGGTGCCAATGTTATATTGTATTTCTTGAATATTGTTATATACAATATAACATTGGCACCAAAAAACAATTACAACATTAAACATCTACTTAACAGTAATAATACCGATAAGATAAAACCAGAAGAAAAGTCATGCATTTACAAGATTAAGTGTAAAGACTATGAAAAAATTTACATAGGGAGGACAAAAAGAAACCTAGGCACTAGAAAGAAAGAACACTTCAGCACTTAAGATACAAAAATATTGATGAGTCCGCAATAGCAGCTCATTTCTGGTCTGAAAATCATGAAATTGAAGATAGCACTGAATTACTAAAATACGTACAAAAACATAGTGAACTCGTCATATGGGAGAGAATATACACAGAAAAACATAAAAACCAACTAATGAACTTCGAAATCCCACCAGAAGAGAATCCCACATTTAAGTTCATCACTAAATCAACAGATGGTAGCAGCAACTCCAGAATTACCCACACCACTGGATCAAGCTTTAGTCGCGTAAGAGCTGGAGATGTAAACAATGGTTTGCGAAACATGTCCTCAAAATAGGTACGTAAGTGAAGCCCACGTGTAATAAATACGACTCATCTATAAATTAATCTTGGATTACCTCAGGAAGCTGTGTTAAGCACAATCTTGTTTAACATACAGGTGAATGACCTACCAACTCTATTACAACAAGAGTGCTGAAAAGTAAGTCTATACGCTCAAGACCTTGTTATTTAGAAATCAGAAAAATCAAATAAAACTAAAAATGCAGAGAACACCATACAGACATCATTGTAAAAACTTGGCAAATGGTGTTCAAAAAATTTAATGACAGTGAATACAGGAAAAACATATCTTCAACAATTTTCCTTGGGTTAAAAGACAAAAGAAATGAAACTGTATTATAATGGCAACCAACTACAAAAAGCAGAAATTTTTAAATATTTAGGAGTATATTTTGTTAAAAGACTCACATGGTTATATCAAGTAATATCTGTTAGAAGAAAAGCAAATAATAGGTTTGAAATATTAAAAAGACTAGCAGGAACTAAATGGAACAGCTCTAGAAAAATGCTAAACATGACATACAACATATACATTATGGAAATAAAAGTCATACAATTATTCATTCAATCATATAATCATACAATTAATATTATCATACAATTATTCATGTTTTAAGCTTTTTCCAATTCTTTTTTACAAGACTCAGATGTTATTAATACTTTACCGCAGTATTTCAAGCCAGTTAGTGAAAATTATGGAAAGAATGATTGCTGAAAGATTAAA
Organism: Mantis religiosa; assembly: GCA_030765055.1. Classification (NCBI taxonomy): domain Eukaryota; kingdom Metazoa; phylum Arthropoda; class Insecta; order Mantodea; family Mantidae; genus Mantis; species Mantis religiosa. The sequence goes on from CM060950.1 coordinate 310,300,237, forward strand.
CTGGTATTTGGAAACACACAACCTAGAAGTCCTTCTCTGTGACTTTGTGGGTTCGTAGAATAAAAAGTCCAAGTTGCAGAAATTCAAAATGTTTTTTATTTCCATAGAATTTCACTTTGGTCAACCCTTACAGTAGCAGAATTACATAAAATACACAAATACAATCATCAAGGCCGGTGACCACAAACAAAGAGTTCGCTTTCAAAACACAGCTGTACGCGGACGATTCTCAACTTCCAATTGGACTCTGCCATTACGACTCTCTTTACAACTGTCTGCGATTTCTTATATATGCCTCTACTCATATTTCTAGAATGAACAAGCCAGTACTAGAATCTTCGAGTTATCTAACTTTATCTGTTTCGGCGAGCCTTCTATCTCTGAGCTATCTTTATCTGTTTCGGCAAGCTCTTTACCTCCAACATGCACAATCTGTTTGTGCCCGTCGGCCGCCAGTCGCGACACTGCTCCTTCCTCCAGGCTGGTCGTCCCGAACACCACCATCGTAGTGGGCCAGACGATCCAGGTGTACCAACAACATTTTTCCTTGGGGCACCTTCTGGAAGCGGTAGACTATGTTGTTAATCCTCTTTACCATCCGGTATGGTCCTTGCTATGGTTGTTAAAGTTTCGGGCAATGTCTCTTGGTCCTGGTAGGGCGGTACAACCAGAACAGGTCATCTTACTGGAACCCTTGGCTGTTGACTTGCCTGTCGTATCGGCTCTTCATGCGCTCGCTCGCCTTCTGGATGTTCTGATGAGCCATCTCATGCATGTTGTGGAGATGGTCCACCAGGTTCTCCACATATTGGTTGCTGGCTGTTTTGCATCCGGGGGGCTCCCAAAAGCCAAATCACAAGGGAGGCATAACTCTCGGCCGAACATTAAGCTGGCTGGCCTCATCCCAGTGGTGTCGTGTGTAGATGAGTGGTAGGCCAGCAGGAACAGTAGCACCTTGACGTCCCAGTCTCGCTGATGACTGGTCACGACCTTCCTCAGGTGTACTTCTAAAGTCTTGATGTACCTATTGACCATGCCCTCCGACTGGGGATGTAGAGGTGTTGTACGGGTCCTGTTACCTTTAAGTCTTTCCAGTGCCTCCTTCATCAGGTTAGACTCAAAATTGGTGCCCTGGTCACTGTGGAGCTCTAATGGCACTCCAAAACGGCAGAACAGTTGCTCCACAAGGCAGTCTGTGATTGTCTTCGCCTCCTGGTTCGGGATAGCATACACCTCCGGCCACTTTGTGAAGTAGTCCACGACCTCCATTAGGTACTTGTTGCCTCAGTCGGACACTAGGAACGGTCTAGATATGTTGACAGTGATGCGTTCGAAAGGCACTCCGGCATTGTACTGCTGTATGCGATTCTAGTTCCTAGTCTGGGAGCCGCGACTTGCCGCGCACACATGACATTGACGGCACCATCTCTTAGCGTCTGCTTTGAGCCTCAGCCAGTAGTAGCGCTGTCGAAGTTTGTCGATCGTTCAGTTTGCTCCTAGGTGTCCTCCTGAAGCACCGTCATGCACTTCCTCTAAGACTTCCTCCGGAACCTTACTCTGGGGAAGTACCAACTGCTCCCCCTGGGTCTTCCCATCGGGTGATTCCCATACCCCGAATAGCACGCCCTCTTTGTTCTTCAGTGAATCCCATTGGGCACAGTACGACTTATATGTGACACTTCTTGGCGCGATGTTCTCCCAGGTTGGTCTTGTCCCTGCCTCCACTTCCCTCAAGAGAGGCCACAAGTTGGCATCTGCCTGCTTCTCCCTGCTCAGGCCTGCACTATCCCACCCATCCGCAGGCACCCTGTGACCACTCTGACAGCTGCAGCATGCTCCTTCTCTTCCACTCTGGTGCATTAGCCGCATTCTCCTGGGCAGGGATTTTGGGACATGGTGTCTACATTGAAGTGAAGTCGTACACCTGCAGCCTCTGGAACCAACGGGCTTTCTGGCCTAGCAGGTTTCTAAAGCTCAATAGCCAGGTTAGGGCAGAATGGTCAGTCCTCAGGTGGAATGGCTGACCGTACAGGTACTTGTGGAAGTGTTCCAAGGTCTTTGCCACTGCCAGTAGTTCTCGCCAGGTAATGCAGTAGTTCTTCTCTGCCTTGGATAGCATCTTGCTATAATAGGCTATCACCCGCTCGTGGCCGTCCTGCACTTGAGATAGGATGCCTCCAATGCAATGGTCGCTGGCACTGCCTGGTTGTGGGAATCCTAAAATAGGAGCACAACAAAGTGTCTTCTTTAGCTGCTGGAAAGCGCCTTCGGCATCCTCTGTCTACACATAAGGCCAGTGTTCTTCTGTCAGGCCGGTGAGGGGCTTGGCGATGTTGGAGAAGCCCTTTATGAAGCGGCGGTAGTAGCTGCACAGTCCCAGGAAACTGAGCAACTCTCTCTTATCCTTTGGACAAGACCAATCTCTCACGGCTTGTGTCTTCTCCGGGTCTGTGGCCACTTCCATTGGTGAGATTATGTGGCCAAAGTAGTTGACTTCCTTGCGGAAGAGCTGGCACTTCCTCGCAATCAGCTTCAAGTTGGTTGCCTGCAGTTTCTGTAGCACCCTACTAAGGTTGTCGAGATGGCCTTCGAAGGTCTTGCCAACGATGATGATGTTGTCCAGGTATAGCAGGCAGGCGTCATAAGTCAGTCCTCTCATTACCGACTCCATGAGGCGTTGGAAGGTAGCTGGTGCATAGCAGAGGCCAAAGAGCATAACTGTGAACTGCCAAAGTCCTTGGCCTGTTGAGAATGTGGTCTTCTCCTTGTCTCTTGGGTCTAGAGTGACCTGCCAGTAACCAGACTTCAGGTCCAGGGTCGAGAAGCACTGTGCACCAACAAGCGTGTCCAAAGTGTCGTCAATCTGGGGTAAGGGGGAAACAATCCTTTCTGGTGACAGCATTCAGCTTCCTGTATTCCACGCAGAAACGTAGCTCGCCATTCTTCTTCGTCACCAAGGCTACAGGGGAACACCAAGGGCTGTCAGACTCTTCGATTACTCCCCTGGATCTCATGTCCTCCAGCATGTCCCGTACTACTGTTTGTTTCGCCAGTGGAACGCATCTAGGTGGTTGCCGAATAGGCCGGGCGTTTTCAGTGTCGATGCGGTGGAGCAATCAGTCCGCGCAGCCATAGTCGCTGTCACCTTGGCTGAAAAAGTGCTGGTATCGTCTCAGTAGTTGTCGAACCCTCTCGAGCTCCTCTGCAGTGAGGTGGTCGGCCGCCCTCTCCAGTAAGCCTTCCAGCCTGGGCCCCAGGTGTTGCGTTGGCACCGGTTCCTCTGTCTTGTAGATTGCTGTCACGCTGACTAAGGACACGCACGTCCCCAACTCCGTCCCAGCCTGGATGTTATTGGTGTCCTGCAGCAGCAGCAGCAGCAGCAGCAGCAGCAGCAGCAGCAGTAGCAGCAGCAGGGTTTAATGGCGCCCAACGTCTAAGGTTATTAGCGCCCGATGAGCTGAGCAGCCTCACTGGCACCTCCTCTCGACACAGCAACAATGTCCTGGCTACAGAGAGTCCGTGCACAGGCTTCTTCTGGTCCAGCATCATGTTCTTCGTCCGGTGGTCTTCCATTCGTGCCGTCACCACCACCTCACTTCTTGCGGGGACAACCACGTCTTCCTTCAGGATAGCTTTGCAGATTCTAAGGCGCTCTTCGCGTTGCCGGAGCATCACCTCTTCTTCATTGAGCAGCAGGACCTTCCTGCCGACGTCGACCGTTGCATCGTGGCTTCTGAGGGCATCCAGTCCCAGTATCACCTCCTCAGCCACCTTCGCGACGAACACCCACTGACACACGGCAATCCGTCCCAAGGTCAGCTTCAGCAGAGCCTCCTTCTCAAGAGGCAAGGTGTCACCCGAAGCCGTCACTAGTTGGTATGGTCGGCTCGATTTTCTCGACGGCAAATCCTTGGCCACGTCAGGTCATGGTGGTCATGACTGGCCCGGTGTACACCAGCACACGGTAATGCCTCCCCTTCACCCAACCGTGCGCGATGAGGCTGTCATCCATATGCCGGTTAATGGCGCGCAGTGTCACTCGAGGGGATAGTGGTGATGGCTCCGATGTGCCCCTCGCCACGACGGCCCTTACTCGTTTTCCGGCTGCTCTTCCTGGTATGGGCAGTCTCTCTCCAGATGTCTGGCCACACCCCAACACACGCCACTTGGTCTTTGCCGGTATCCCTCGGCTGGCCTTCGGTCTCCAGTGTAGCGGATGCTCCTTGTTCTCCAAATCATGTAATCGCCGAGCATTAGGCGCTGTGGAATCTCCGTGTCTTGTACCCTGTCAACGAAGGTGTAGACGGCTTCTTGGGATACGAACTCTGGTGGGAAGTCAACTAAGGCTTTGCTAGCCAGCTGCTCAATTGCCAGGACGAACTCCTGCAGCGTCTCCCCTGGCTGCTGAGACCTTGACTTCAATTGGCTGCGGTTAAGCTGTGGTTTCTAAAGCGGTTTTCCAGGGCTTCCCAGATGTCCTGGGGCGCTGCCGCTGTCTGGACTGCGTTCAAAATTTCTACGGCCCGTTCCTGGAGGCTGGCTATTAGCTATGTGGCTTCTTCCTCCGGTGGCCACTTGTTATGCTTGGCCACTGTGTCGAACTGGCGGCGAAAGACTTCGAAAGTTGTTGCGCCATCGTATGTAGGAGGTTTGACGCATGCAGATGTTGTGTCGCGTCCCGGCGCGTTGGACTTTAAATCCAACGTCCTGCCGACGTCCTCCACCATGGTGTTCAGGCACTTAGTGTTGGTGTCGGCCTTTCCCTCTAGGTTGTTAACGCGGCTCGCCAGGTATTCGATGTCTTCCACCATAGTGTTCAGGGATTTGGTGTTATTGTTGGCCTTTCCCTCTATTTCGTTAAGGCACTCGTCCACTTCACCCATCCGCTTGCCCAGCTCCGCAACGTCGTCCCTCATGCCGGTCAACTGCTCTTCAAACTTTGCGGCGGGGGCCTCATTCGCCATTTTCATTTCCATGGTCAATTCGGTCATCTTCGCGGCCAGGTTGTTATTTACCATTTTTGTCTTCGTTGTTAATTTGTCCTTTATTTCTTCCATTTTTTGTAAAATCTTTTCCAATGCAGCATCCATTGTCGTATATCTCACTTCTGACAACAATTGTGACTTTGTGGGTTCGTAGAGTAAAAAGTCAAAGCTGCAGAAATTCAAAATGTTCTTTATTTCTGTAGAATTACACTTTGGTCAACCCTTACAGTAGCAGAATTATGTAACATACACAAATACAATCGTCAAGGCTGTTGACCACAAACAGAGTTCACTTTCAAAACACAGCTGTACACGGACGATTCTCAACCTCCAATTCGACTCTCCCATTACGACTCTTTATGAATGTCTGCTGGCATGTCACGATTTCTTATATACACCTCTACTCATATTTCTAGAATGAACAAGACGGCACTAGAATCTTTGAGTTATCTAACTTTATCTGTTTCGGCGAGCCTTCTATCTCTATGCTATCTTTATCTATTTTGGCAAGCTCTTTATCTCCAACCTGCACTATCTGATTGTGCATGCTGGCTGCCAGTCGCGACAATATGTTTCACACACAGGGAAAAAAAAATTATGTATCTATTTTCAGTTTCAATGCAAAGTAAGGATGTACATTTGGGGTCAAGTGGTATTTTGATATCATACATGCCAAAAGTTTCCAGTTTTACTAACAGAAGCGCACATTCTTAAACTTTGAATTTGTATTTAGAAAAATTGAATTAATTCATGTAATTTTCACCCCTGCATATTTTATACACCTACTTGTTTGTTGTTATAGGTTGGAGGAAAAATGTTATTTTTGGTACAACTTGGAGGCATCAACATAGGATGGGGAAATGTGTAGTGTTTAACGCCCGCTTTTACTACATACGGCACCGCAGGCGGTGACATTGATGATACATGAGATGAAGATGGAGCACCGGTGGAATGAGATGGCGGGGGAAACCGGAGGTCCCGGAGAAAACCCACCCCAACGCCGTGTTGTCCACCACAAATCTCACTTTGCGGTCGCCTGGGATCGAACCTGGGCCACCTTGGTGAGAGCCAAGCAGTCTAACCACTGAGCCACGGCGTGGCCTAGGATGGGGAAAAAAAATCAAAAACTCGATCTTCCTACATTGTGTGACGAGATCGTTTCTTTATAGAGATTTGCTTTATTAAACATCTAGGAAAGCAACTTTAAGATTTCAAATGCCATTGACGAATAAGAAGACAATGCAGGTTTTGTTGACTGACTCTCCAATTTATGTAGGTATCTTGTAAATGACGTAACTGACCTTGATTTTACTATTATTTTGAAATAATGTACTACCCTACTATGCACACGTGAATGTTGACCTAACATATTTTCTGAAGAACATACTACAGAGTAACAGTGGCCATATCCAATAATACAGACAGTGTGCACCAGAATTTTTAACTACAGTTCTTTTCTGTTAACATCACTTGAAATTATTTATAAATACAAACTATTTCTATGTCTGCAATAGAAAGAACCCAGATGGTTGATGTGCATGTTTCTTCCTAGGGATAAAAAAATTATATAGCTTCATAGCCAGCATCAATATATACTACAGGGGGAAAATCAAGAAGTCTGAGCTTCACACAATGTGAGACTCAATTTTTTTCTGCATGGAGATCTGTTATATTAGACGTTCTGAAAATGAGTTTTAAGAAGACAGGAATCTCTAATGTCCTGCACCATGGCATATTGGGTTAGGCCGTTGTCCTTTGGTTCCCTGCCTCGGGGTTTGATTTTACCCTTGGCAGTTGCGGATTTTAAGTTCCAAGTACAGGACCAGTACCCACTCAGCATTGTGAGGAAATAGAGGAAGTAGTGAACCCTAGTCTAGAAAGCCAACTTTCTGGCTGGGGAGTACATGATGCTAACCACATTTCCAGTATTGGTTGGATTATCTACCTTGCATATGTGGGCATGAGACCGGCAGTCAGTTTGGCAGGCTCTGGTCCACTAATGGGCTGTTATGTCATGGGTAACATTAAGAATCGCAAATGCCATCAACTGATTGGAAGTCAATGCCTGTTTTGTCAACTGATTCACAAACTAAAGAGAACCACTAAACTTGTCTGATTGAACAAGACAAGAGCAACAAGAATGCATAAAATAAAGGGAATTAAATCTCATATACTGAAACTTGGAACATCAGTCTTCATTCTTCAATTATGTGATGCATCTTATTTTAGTATCTTAACTGTCATAAAAAGTGTGTTAATTATGCAGGCAAATGTGTTATGTATATGATATGGCAATAAAAACAGATATACCTTGATTCTATCATTTTCTTGGCTGCTTCTGCATACTTTGAGAGCTGCTTTCTTGCATCCCCACTGAATTTAGGTCTAACCAGTTTGATGGGAATATCATTCATTATCTCTCTGTACATTGACATTGATATCTCTGGGAAGCAATTGCTTGGCAGCAAAGGATCTGTTCCTGTGTCAATTACTTTCCTCTCCATCAACCATCTGTTGAAAGAATCTTTAGGAGCATCAATAGCTGCAACAAGAATATTACAGATGGTTAATTATTCTAATGTAAGGAAACATGATGATGATGATGATGATGATGATGATGATGATGATGATGATATCTCAAAAGTAAGTTATACTATCCTTTTTAAATCTGTGTGTACATGGGAGTTGCAGGGAATTTTTGTCTGGGAATAGTGGCAGTACTGTAAAATCTGTAAGTTCTTATGTTTATCATTTGGACATTAAACCATTTGTATTGTATAACAAGCTGCACTTGCATAATGCTTTGTGTCATTTAAATTGTATGACAAGCTCAACTCACACATGTGTAATGTTGCACATACATGCACAGAGTTCAAATTGCAGGCAATAGATGGCTCTAAATTGTGTTCTAAGGCAATCTGCATACCAAGACACTTGATATATATTTTTTCCCCACATTTCATATGGTGTTTTCCTGCTAAAATGTTTTTCTCTGTTTCACAAAGTGTTGCTCTGTCAAGAAAGTACCAGGAATTGATCATATAAGAGGGGATTCAAAGTTATTGTTGTTTCTAAGATGGTACATCTTTCCTCTAGTCATGCAGAGTTTGACTGTCATCTGTCATCTACTTTGTTTACAGGGCGCCATTTTGTTATTGCATCTCAAAGGTGTTGCAATTTTACAATGACTAAAAATATTGAACAAAGAATCCGTCTCAAATTTTGCACTGCAATGGTATTTCGTGTGCCAAATCGCTGAAAATGTTACAGAGGGCTTACAGTGAATTGACTTTATCAAAAACAAGTGCATATGAGTGGCACAGTGAATTCAAAAGTGGTCAACATGTGGTTGAAGATTTGCCTCTGTCTGGTCAGCCATCAACAGTTTCAACTGAACTGAACATTGCTTAAGTGAAGGAAATTGTGTTTGAAGATCGTCATTTAGGTCTGAGAGAGGTTGCAGCTTAACTTTCTGTGTCTCATGAATCAATTCGTACATTTTAAATGATTGTTTGGGCATGACATGTGCTGCTGCTCGATTAGTTCCAAAATACTTGAACTTTCTGCAAAAACTCAATCCTGTAAGGATCACTGAAGACATGCTAGAATGAGCCAGCTCCGACCCTACTTTCATGAAACACATTGTAAATGGTGATGCGACGTGAGTTCACAAGTTTGACATGAAAACCAGTCAACAAGCTTCCGAGTGGCACCTTCCAAATGAATCGAAAGAGAGAGAATAAACGCAGCGTTTGAGAGAATAAACAAAAAATACAGCAAAAAAGACCAAATTTGTGGAAAGACAACTCATGTATTTTGCACCACGATAATGCCTCAGCTCACAAGGCTATCACTGTGAACGAATTTCTGGCCAAAAAATCGAATCTCATCGAAAAACCAGCATATTCACCAGATCTGGCTCCAGCCGACTTATTTCTCTTTCCAAAAAACAAGTTACCACTTCGAGGCACCCGCTTTCAGTCGATAGAAGACTTAAAGGAGAATTCATTGCACAATCACAACACACCTTTGAGATGCACTAACAAAATGGCGCCCTGTAAACAAACTAGTTGACAGATGACAATCAAACTCCGTGTGGGTTTAGAGGAAAGATGTACCAACTTAGTGACAATAATTTCAAATCCCCTCTTATACAAGGTTTTTATATGATCAATTCCCAGTACTTTCTTGAAGCAGTAGTATAATTGTAAGCAACATGACAAAGAGAGCAGTGCATGATAATGATTAGGTGGTTTACAATAGCTTTTTGATATTGTTTTCTGCAGTGATAATAAACTAAGTGATTTCAGATTCTGAAGAACCCCAAGCAGTACTTCATATGTTATGGGAGATGAAAGCAGTGATCATGTAATGAAAGATTTTCCTGCAAATTAGTCAAGTGCAAATTTGAATTTTGCTCGATAAATGGCCAGGTAACATGCCAGTCAGACTAAAAACACATTTTACTCATGAAGAGTTCAGTTTTTTAGCAATTGGCTATTGGCAATGCTAAGTTGTATTCATGTACCTTTACTGTTTCATTTTATACGATTATTTTAACATTATTATGCTCGCAACACCACTTTAGGGTATTTAAATCAAATTTCTAGCAACTAGTAGAGTATTTAAATACGATGTGAATGGGTTAAAACACAAGTAACAATGAAGACTTCACTTGCTCCTACTGTTGATTACGAAGTTTGCACTGTTATCTGTTTTCTGAAGGAAAAAAATTAAAGAGCCACTGAAATTCAGAGCTAGTTGTGCACTGTATGCAGTAAAGACATATCAAATGATTTCTCATTGTCGTCAATGGTTCATTGAAGGGAAAATAACATTACACAATGAGCAATGAAACAGATGACCCTCCACTTCTAGTGATCCGGATATTGTTGAAGAGGTGTCATGGACACAGATCAACACCCTAACGCTTGATGAAATTCTGCTTCAGCTTCCTCCTAATGTTCAAATATACCATGGAACATGGAGGTGGTGGTGGCGGCGGGCACCTGATTTGTTTCACAAATGGCAAAGGCCTCCTGCTAGAGGGTAGCTCTTAGCTCATGAATGTTTTGAGCTATTCCACTTTGAGCTCTTTTCTTATAATGTATAAATTGTCCATGTGAGTATAAAGTAGTATTTTAATTTGGACAAGAACATTTTCTGCACATAGTAGCCACCAGTCTTTCATATTCTTACAATCCTCACATAAACCATGAATACAAATCATCAAAACTGAAACTCTGTACAGATGCATAATCTATGCATGTACAAAATAAAAAAGTGTTATAGAATTTTACACACCTTCTCTTGAATGACATAATTCCTGGTAACACTGTCTTAACTTTGCTGCCAGAGAGCATCTGTAGGCTTCAACTTCTGGATGTGGATGTGGCAGGATTGTAGGTGGGCGTTCATATATAATGACATTTGTCTGAATCTCCAGATCCCATGGGCCCCTGTGATTTTAAGATACAAATTCAGTTTCATATAGCATATTATGAAAACTACCAATAAATATTACTGATTAGAGAGGGAAATAAATGTATAGTGAAAAGAATACTTTGATTTGACTAATAACTGAATACACTGATGATTGACTATACTATTCACACTTTATCTTGAGCTAGGAACGGTCTGAGTCAAGAAGACCTGTGCTTTGTCAAAGTAACAACTGAACATTATATACTCCAGTGTTATCACTTCTGTATTTCACTGTATCACATTACATTTGTTGCGGTACACTAGCATTATCATACTGGTTTACTTTTGTGTTTTATCTTTATGTTTAAAAACTCAATAACTTTAAGTACCAAACGGCTGTAGCAGACCCAGAACCATCAGCATCAACATAATCCTACAACAGCCTTTTACTATCTACAATAGCCATTGGCTAATTTGAAAAAAGTAATTGCAAAATCTAAAATTAGAAACCTTCTACGATATACTTCAAAGTATGACTATATCAAAGAATGAAATGCCTTGTTGCTGTCTTGAAAGCAATGCCATCTGAAAACTCAAGTTAAGGTGAGGGAGCAATATTTTAATGTCTGCACTGAATGCAGCAAATAGTTTGAGTTTCTTCTTTCCACACCATACAAACAAAATCACATGTTTTCGAGTTTCTTAAATAATGATGTGATGATGTAACAAATGAAAACAACAGTTACTGTAATCACATTAGGTCTTTTTAAGTGTTTAGCATAGCTGTAACATTACAATTAAGTAACCGTTGCTCACAATCAGAACACACAGAATATATCAGTAGCAGTTAATTGTAACTGCTAACGACACATTTAAATCACTGTTGAACACACTCAGAAGAAACATATCACTTGAATCACAGTTTTATGGACACTGATCTATCACAACTCATATTGCACTGCACTTTTAACCCTTTCAGTACCAGTGTCCATGATCACGGACACACTTTTTAATAATCTGTTGCTATCAGGAAACAACTTGCTATGCAGTGTGCATTTGTACATGATCAGCTATGCTTCATCATTATAATTAACTGCCTTGTGGAGCCATCTGTGTGAGTGATCCTAAATTAAATGAAGATCAGCTGGTTCAAGCAATACTCCTGGTAAGGCTATGGCTATTTTAAAATTGTTATTATATATTGGCATATAAATATTTTTAAGTTGCTTGATTTTATGTAAAACACTATAGAGAAAAAGAAAATATAAACATTTTTTGCTTTATGTCCTTGAAATACATAGAAAACTTACGTATAAAAACAGTGTCCATGATGCAGGACAATTGTATTGAGGGAACACATGGGCAGGCAATAACAATCTCTATTTAGGGTTCATGCCTGCACTTAAGTTGTTCCATTTTTATATAAAAGTCTTGAATTTTTTTTTTTTTTTAAGGAGGTTACTGTAGGCCTAGGCCTACTTCAATGAAGGTCACAGATGAAGGTTTTGCTACTTTTGTCCTTGATTGTTTGCAAAATGGGGAACTATCTGAACAGAAACAGATTCTGGCAGCTGGTACAGTACAATTAAACAGATTTTATAAACCTTCCCTTCCTTCAGACAAGGATATGATAAAAAAAACAAGATGACACATGGAGGAAATAAGTAGTCATGATGATGTGATTGTAAAGTGGCTGGACAACAGACCAGTAAACATGGCATCCAATTTCATTGGAATTGGGGAAACAGATTTGGTAAAACGTTGGGATGGAAGTAAGAAAAGAGTACATAGAAGTTCCCCGACCAGAAGTAATTCGTCTGTACAATGCCTCCATGGGGGGAGTGGACAAAATGGATTTTCTAATAAACATCTATAGGACATTCATCAGATCCAGAAAGTGGACACTGTGCCTCTTATTTCATGCTGTTGATTTAGCCATTGTGAACAGTTGGCTTGAATACAGAATAGAGGCCAAAAAGTGTAACATTCCGGAGAAGAATGTCCTAGATCTACTGCACTTCAGAGTAAGAATTGCCGAAAGACTCTGTTCAATACAAAAAACAATGAGGTATGAAAGAAGGCCAAGTAAGGATATCCGTTTAGATACCATAGACCACCTGCCTATTCATTCAGGAAAAAAAGAAGCTGGAAGATGCAAATATGAAAATTGCAAAGGTAAATCATATTTCAGGTGTGAGAAATGTGAAATATATTTATGTCTTAGCAAGGACAAAAACTGTTTCCGGGAGTTCCGTATCAAAATAAGTTCGAAAACTTAAAATTGCACAATTATTCATTATAATCAGGGTAAGTGTACATTTCCCTTTGTTATTGGTAACTTCTGTACTCATTTATAAGCATACATTAATAAAACATTGAGGTTTTGCTAAAGAAAACATTGTATTTGTCACTACCTACCAATAATTTTGACCACGATTATGGACAATTTATAATTCAAAAACTAAATTTGAAAAAAATTCCAAAAAATTCACAACTTCTCCTTCACCATTTAGGAACATTCCCTGAAAGTTTCATATTTTTCCTGCAGATATTACAGAGTTGGTACTGAAAGGGTTAACAGTCCTTTTGAATGCTCCGGAGTCCCTTACACAGGTCCTGCACACAATGAAAATGGTTCTGGAAATAAATTTCTCAAAGGCAAATATTTCAAAGTGTAACAAAATGAAGGCTCTGGAGTCAAGAAACAGCACACAATAACGATTGTTTTTGTATGGCCTATTATTCCTTCAAAGGGATCAGTCATTAATGCAGGTAGAGGCATAGGTCAATACCCTGGTGTTGGTATTTAGTCATGGTGACATGTTCCCTCTTCAAGTTTGGTCGTCCAAAACTGCACTGTCATAGCAGGCTAGGCAATTCAAGTGTACTACCAACACCTTCCCTTCGGAACTGTGCTGTAAGCAGCCATAAAAGATGGACATTTGAGCAACATGCAGGAGGAAATATCATGGGGAAAGGAATTCAGCTATACAGAATGATAGGAAATGTTGGAAGGCAGGTGATAAAAGAAATGGAATAATAAGCCTGCAAATATGGTTGGCAATCATTGCTATACCGCTAATAATAATTAGAACAAATATCAGGACCTGTGGAATTAAAGCAAATCACTCTGCTACTGAATGAAATGCAGGGCAGCCTGGGAAAGAGGATGGATGAAAACAGGAACAGTTGAAGGAAGCAATGAGAAACCAGAGAAATGAACTAAAACAAAGAAATTGAAGAATACAGAAGGAAAATTAGAATAATGTCAAACAGATGTAATTCAGGACGAGAAACACTCCCAAATATTTGGACTGAAAGAAGACCACAGGATAAGTTCAGAAGATACAGTTTAAGAAATTATGGAAAAGAATCTTGGAATGAAAGTCTATGTATGGGAAATCAAAGAAGCATTTAGAATAGGAAAAAGAGATAGGGGAATAAGAACAATTTTAGTAAAATTCACTACCTTAAGAAAGAAATGAGAAGTGATAGGAAATGCAATTTTCTGGCATTTTAAAGTGAGAAAAAAGTAATTCTGGACAGTTCAATAGTAAAAGTTTGGGTATTTGTTGATTGATAAATGTGAATAATTTCAGTAAGTGTTTAGAACAACAAAGATGAATGTGTATTATGAAGGTAAAGATTTTAATTCTTTTTGTGTAATTTTTATTAGTGTTCTTATGGGATCTGCAGTGGATTTTTCATGGAAAGTTTATCATGTGGGTGTTGCAACAGTGAAAGATAGTGAAATTTTCCTGAAATGTCTTCTCTATGTATGGTGAGTTAAAATTATTTTGCTGCTTCATTTTTAACAGGTTATGTTTCCTGTTATAAGTTTTTTTTTTTTTTTTTTTTTTTTTTTTTTTTTTTTTTTTTTTTTGCAATATTTGAGTGTAGGGTTGTAATCAAAAGTATTTCTCTTCCTTTCTTAAATTGAAACTTTAAAATTTTAGCCTAATCTTTCTTAGAAAAAGTTCTTTACATTCTTCATTTTAAGGCATATTGGGAATAATAATTACAAAATTTAGCTCAGGATTTTGAGGTTTTATTTTCAGTGTTAAATTATCTTGGTTAACTAATAATTTTCTTTGCAGCAAGTTTATAATGTAATTCTTTACAGTGGTAATTTTTTTATTCAGGTATTTCTAAACTTTATTTTGCATCCTTTGGTTTGCTAAATGTTGAATAATACTGAAGGTTTAGAGAGGTTATGTTCAAATTACCAGTGATTTGTCCAAATTATGTCTGAATGCTGATATTGTTTCTGTTTTGTGTTGTTGAGCTTTTTCAGATGTGATGCTGCTGTTTTCTTTTTTTCCTATCTGTCTTGGTCATTGCAAGTATGAATGTGTTTTCTAGGTCAGTGCTGAGATGTGCCCCTAGATTATTATGTGTGTCTGATGTAGTTGAAATGTTGTAGCTTCAAGTAAGTGCTGTAATGTAACCTTGGATGCTTTGAGGATGTTAAGAGTTGAGAGTATTTTTTGTGTGTGTATTTGTGAAGTTTTACAGGGTAGATGTGCGTGTAACATGGATCATTTGTGGCTTGTCAGGAAGCTGATATGTACCTGACATAGCATTGAGATGTAATATTTTGGGAGAATGTGTTGCAATGATTGATGTGAAATGTTTGCTTTTCTTGCAGCAGTTTTATCTGAAAATGGTGAACATATTAGAGTAATATAGTAATAGTAATATTTATTGAGGTACTAAGCTTTTACAATTTTTGGACTGCCCTCTTGGTGAACATATTACAAAACAAAGTTTATTATTGATACTTTTTTTCTCTGAATCATGTGCTTTAAATTTATGGTCAATCAGAATTATTAATTTCATTGGTTTGCCTTGTAAAGTTCTGTTTCATTATAAGTTTTGGGGATGGTAATGTTATGTATTTTCTTTTCGTGTCTTAAATTGAAAGTGAAATTTTGGCATAATGTTATTTAAAGAAGTTTCTTTAGTAAATTCAGGTTTATTTCACTGTCACAAATAATGAGAATTACTTAAAAAGAAGTAAATTTGGGATATTACTGTTAGGTTTTCTTGAGATGTTCCATAGTGTTCGGATAACTTGGGATTTTCTGTGCAGTGGGTTTATAATATATTTGCTAATGATTGTTGTAGTAAATTCTGTTAGGCATCTTTGAATAATTTTACTTTCTTTTGGTTAGGATTTGGGTTAACAAAGAATGTGAAGGGAGGTTATGTCTAAATTACTATTCTGGAAGTTTGCGAAATTTCTGATTTTGCTTGTCCTTTGTTTCACTCGTTTCTTTTAGGAGTAAATATGCTGTAATTTTTCTTTCCTTAATTCTTTTTAAATTGTTGCAAGTGTGTATGTAGTATCCTGATGGTTGCGGAAGAGTGCCTCAGGATTAATTATTGTCTGTGTGTACTGTGAAAATTATTTTGGCTTCAAGGATTTGCTGTTATGTACCCTTGAATGCAGTGTTAGTATAGAGGAAGTAGTGTGCAGAAGTTTATGTGAAATTTTGCAAGGGAGCTGTTATGTGCCTGCAGAATAGATCATGTATGATGTCAATGACCCTGTGTGGTACGTCAGTGTCGAGAGATGTATAGTAGATTTTTTTTCTCTGTAATGAATGATTATTGCAACAGTATCTTATGAATATTTTTTTTTTTTCTTTACAGCTGAAGTGCTTTAGGAGAAGCTGGTGGACATCGTACAAGCTTAATCTGTAGTTTTTCTTTCACAATGATTATTTCCATCCTTTGATAACTAACCTAATTTATTAATATACTTTTTCTAAATTTGCATTCCAGGAAAATTAAATGGTGTATCTTTATATGGACCATTATATATACTGTAGTTTATACAGTAACAATAGTTATGATTGCTCATGGACACAAGTTTCATTATCTGTATTCTGATGATAAAACATGGTTGTGTTTGAAGTAAAGGAGTTCTGGAAAACGTATAGATGGAATTAAGCAAATGAAGTGTATTGTTTTAATTATCTATGGCTAACATTTATCATACGACATGATTATTCTTATGTGCAGCCCTACTAGGTAGGGCTTATTCCCCGCCCCTAGTTAGGAACAGGGATTCCTAGCTAGTTCTGGCTTCAATTTTTGATAGTATTTTTTGTTTTTTTGTTTTTTTTAAATCCACTTAGTAATTCTGCATAAAGAGCCAAGAAGGCTTAAAAAGTGCTAACAGCCACTCAGTTGTAGCTTTAACGCAGTGCTGTAATGTAACCGTGGATGCTGTGAAGATAGATTTAATAGTATTTTTTGTGTGTATTTGTTAAGTTTTACAGGGTAAATGGGCCTTTAACATGCATTGCTTGTCAGGAAGCTGATAGGTTCCTGACACAACGTTGAGATGTAATATTTTCTGGTATTCTATATTATGCATGTTTATTAGTGTTTGGGATTTTAATTGCATGCTTGCATGTGTTATTTGTATATGATAATGTACTGTTCATTGCATTATGTTGCATGAAGGGGGACATGTATATGTTTAATTAATGTTAGCAGAAACAACTATGATGTCATTATACAGTCGACTTATGCCATGGCTAAGAAAATCATTTTATTATTCAACGAAACATAGGAATAAGTTTGGGCGAGAAACTGACTGTATACTAAATGTACATTAAATGGAAGATTGTAATTGCAATGGAATGCTGTGTTCATCTTGCATTTGTAATCTTTTCAATATATTACTTCAAAATATTGTGTTAATGTCTGTATTTCAAATCATTTTCTTTTCTCAAATGTGAAAGTGTTTTGTAATACACTTTATTATCAAGTGCTTTGTATTAATGGTCAATTTTTTTGTCTTAGAACAAAAATGTGATTACTAGTAAGCTTGCTTGTAATTTCTAAAATGTTAAATTTTTGTAAGTTAAATCTAGGTAGTGCACACTACAATTTTTTTTTCTTTTCAAGGGTACCCTTAAATAGGTTTCTTTGTGGCCACACACATAGTTTTCATATTAATATGTGCACATACATATTGCTGTTCTTTATTGTAATTTTAGGTTTATTTATTCAAAAACTTTGATGTATTGTATTTGTAATCACAGCTTATTTTTGAATGTTTTGTATGTTATCTAATGTTATCTACTCAATTTGTATGTCACTTTCAATTACATTTCTTTGTCTCTGATACTCTTGTAAAATTGCTCCAGTTTGGTTAGTTGAATGTCATTAGGAGCCCCAGCTATAACACATCTAGCCACTATTTACTGCAACTACAAAAAACCCCCAACTTCCTGGCAGGTTTGCTAGCAACCTGTATGGTCATTCTCTACAGCACACTCACAATCGTCGGGTGGGGGAGGTGTTTTCCCCTCACCACAGGTTCCAGTGGACTCATAATGTGTTAGCCGAGTAAGGGCCGAAACCACCTTACGTACTATAATTGTGTGTGGGAAATGGTTCCCCTGATTACAACAGACATCTACAGTGAGTAGTGCTTCCAAGATAAAAAAAACTTTGATGGTGCATCTAATCAGTGGGGTTGTGTTGTGACAGTGACTTTCTATTATTTTTTTTTTATTTTGTGGCTAAACTATCAAACTAACAGTTGTATACTGGGGACTCCACAGTTATAATCAGTGTTTTTTTTTTAAATAATTTCTTT
Organism: Mantis religiosa; assembly: GCA_030765055.1. Taxonomy (NCBI): domain Eukaryota; kingdom Metazoa; phylum Arthropoda; class Insecta; order Mantodea; family Mantidae; genus Mantis; species Mantis religiosa. The sequence continues at coordinate 310,318,264 of CM060950.1, forward strand.
TCCTTTTTAAATTTGTATGAATCCAAATAATGGAGATGTTAATCTTATTTTCAAGAAGGTGGCATGATGTTTTATATTCTTTTAGAGACAACATACATTTTAAATTTATATATCTGAACAAAACTTTTTTTTTTAACAATGAAGAAACAAGATTATATCAGTCTAAATGTAATGTAACACTATTTCAACATTAATGTAATATTATTTTAAAGATCAATGTATCCATTGATCTTTGGGGAAGCGAGGAAGAGATGTCACAAACGACTGTATTAATTACTCTCTGGTGACTCAAGTAGTAGGTGTGACGTCACTACCTCCCCTCCTTTATGACTAGATGAAAAATCTTTAAGCGACAGACGGTCTCTCTGAAACTGCCAGCTGATGGAGCAACATGGGTAAGCGACTCCGCTACTGGACAGGTAAATGGCCATTGTGGCCGCCTTTGTAAATCTGCTTGTTGTAATACTCTTATTAAGTGAATTCCACTTTTAATTAGCTTTACCCTACCTTTTTACCAATGAACCTTTATAGAAAAGATCCCAACCTCTCGCTAAAGCAAGTAGTTCTGCTCTGAGTGATTGCTCCCGAGTGTTTAACCTGACCACGTGTTCCTTAATATTCACAAAGTAAGAACAGGTCGTCACAATAGGAAATGCAAAAATATTAAAAGGAACAAGAATTTTTATAGAACAGGATTATACAAAAGAGCAACAACTGAAGAAAGAGTTGATTGCTAAAAGGAATGAAACAAGGCCAGCTGGAAATAAGGTCTTTATGAAAGGATTACAACTATTTATTGAAGGAGAAAACTGGAGCATGAGTGTCAGGAGTAATTAACGGCAAAAAATTTGCAGGCATTGGCATTCTAGCAAAAGAATGACAATGTCAACGTATATGGTGACAGAGGTGGAAACAAGGGAAGAAGGAGAAGCAGAATGGATGTGTTATGATCCAGTGGCCAGAAAAACTAGAGGAGAAAACGAAGACACAAGAAGCAGAGGGATACTGACTGCAGAAGGAAGAAGAGGACACCTTGTGAAGAGGTCAAAATCTTGAGTGATTGCGCTACTACGAGGTGATATTTAGGGGAACCGGAGAGAGGGGACTAAAAGTAATAAAAATAGTTGAAAAGGTGAACTGTAAAGACAGTCAAAGAGGGGAGGTAACATATTGTGACAAGAACACAAAATTCATCATAAAACAGTTTTATTTTTACCTTAATTGTTAGCTAAATGCTAACACAAAATCAGCCTAGCTTTTACACAAATACAACACTTGGACACAATGTTCTTTATGTCTCTTTAGCATACATCCTTTCTGTGGTAAGTTATCTCTTTGACGTACATACAGGTTCATCTTATACAGAGCTGCACTTGTCAACTGGAGTTGAAGCACCAAATCCCAGTTAGTCTCCAGGCCTTGCAACAGTCCTTTATATACCCTGTCACACATGCAAGATGCTTCTGGAACTGGAAACCTCTCAAATTACAGCCTCGAAAGATCTTTTGCATAGTAATAATACAACCCACTTCCTGACGTCAGCTAGTGGCTGTCCTTGAACACGTGTTTATTTTTCACGGCAGACTTGCACAATTGCCATTACAATATGAAGAGAAAATTTCACTATGAAGATCAAGATCCAGGATCTAATTTAGAAAAAAGTTTATATTTAAATAAATTAAAAAAAAAACTGGGGAATGGGATTATGTTTTGGAATTTGCAGGAATTAAAAAATAAACTAACCACCAGAAAGTTACAAAGATCAATAGAAAAATGAACATTATACGAGTAGCAGAAACTTGATTTGAAAATAAGGTATATATAAAGTTTGAGAAGTTTAATTTTATAGGAAAGAGAGCCAACGAAAATAGTGATTGAGTAAGAGCATCAGGAGGAACAGAGATTCTCATTAAGAAAGATTTAGAAGTGATTGTGGACACAATGACATCAAGGGTCAGGGACAATGAAGTTCTGTGGTTAATAATTAAGCAATTAGATAACGTTAATGTGAAAATAGGAATGGGGTAGTATATAACCCTCCATATTCATCAGCTCTCTGTAATCTCAGATTATATGTCAACTTACAGGAAGATATGGAAAAACTGAAAAAGAAGTTTATACATATAGAATTTCTAATAATGGGAGACCTTTTAATGCAAGAATAGGAGAAGGAAATGGTAGATTATGTGGAAAAAATGAGAGGAGAAAAAGATTAAATACAATCAATAAAAAGGAGAGATGAAATAACAAATAATGAGAAAAGTAAGCTGTTTGGTTTTTGTGAAACAATTTAATAATATGAATGGTAATTTAGGAGATTACAAAATAGGGAGTTAACATTTGTATATAAAAATGGTCAAGTGTTATAAATTATATATAATGCAGTGAGAAAACAGAGAAAATCAGTAAATTAAAGAATACAAATGTTGTTATAAATAGTAGTTACTTCCCATTATTATCAGTAATTAAATGATCAGAATCACAAGAGAGGGGAATGATACAGAACAATTAAAAGAAATAGAAATATTTAACTGGAAAGACGAAAAGGAAGAGTTTTTTTTTTTTTTTTTTAGCACAGATAAACTCAGAAGTAGGTCAAATCACAGAATGTGAAATAATGAGCGCTACAAAAGAAGGAAACATAAGTAAAGCATTTGGATTACTAAAGACATTAGTAACTAAAGCAGGGAGAGAAACAAAAATAAAACAAGGATAGAAACATTCATGGACGGTTTGAGGAAGAATGCAAACTAGGAAAAAGATGGGCATTCAGAGACCTTAAGAGATGTAGGAGCACTGAAGACAAAACCAGATAAACAAATTCTGATAAAAAGTAAAGGGGATTATAAATGTTTGTTAGAGGAAAAGAAACATGGCAGGAAAGCACAGAAAATAAATGAAGCGACAGAAGAAAAATATCGTAAAATGATATGGGAAATAGCCAAATAAGTAAATAAGAATGGGGGAAAGGAACCAAATTATCACATCAGGAATGGTTTAAGTATTTTAGAGGATTAACAGGAGATGATAAAACAGTAGGCAGAGATATTAGAAAGCTGGGGAGGGAATAGTTAAACATAGAATACTACTGTGTCTTTCATATTGGATGATGTTTGTCCTTGAACATTACTAGGCCAGTAATTAATTGGAGATCCTGCGGTGTTGTCATATTGCATTCCCCATAAGTGGGGTGTGACGAGGGCCAAGTGAATCCATCTCTAATAAATACTACTTATAGATTCCATTGTGTAAGGACTATGATACAATGAAGCACAAAATTAATATAATTTTGAGTTGAACTAATACTTAATGCTCCACTTATTGCTAGTATTTACCTAGAAAGCATTTCGTTAGGATCTAACATCATCAGCTGTTGTCGACTAATGGACGTCGGTTCGGTAAACTCCTCGGAGGTGATAGGTGCGTCTCTGTTGGTATCTTGATGAACTTAAAATTTGGGTTTTCTTCAAAGGTAGTGTCGAAATTAAACAATTTTCTTTCATGTTTCTTTATGAAGATTTTTTCCCACGTGGTTAAAGCAGCTGCACCTTGGACACTTTTTAACAAGTGAATTTCTCATTCTATATCATGATTCTCCCTCCAAAAATGGTACGCTACCCCGATTTATCTATTTCTTTGTTCCTAATGTTCCTAAAATGCTCTTTAAGTCTAATGTTCAAGTTCCTTTTTGTTTTTCCAATGTAAAAGTTGTCACAGCCCTTGCAATTTATCCGGTACACACCTGATTTTTTGTCTGTGGGTATCTCCTTTGTATTATGTGATTTCAAAAGTTGTGGTAGACTAAATTTGTTCTGTGGGGCCAAAGTAATATTGTGTTCTTTGAAGACTTTTCGGAAAAGGTGTGTAGCTCTGGGATGATATGTAAATTTTCTGTATGAAGTTTCATTGCTGATTGGGGAAACTTGTTTGCATCTTTGTTGTCTTTTGAATTTATCAATTTTCTTGTTGACCAATTCAGCACTGAATCCATTGTATTCTGCAATGTGAGTGATATTATTGTACTCTTTGATATATTCTATCTTCATATAGTGAATAATTGGCAATATAGAAAATTCACCTACCATCCATGGGCTTTTAGAAAATTTGAACGAATCTTCAAAAGACTAAACTTAAAACTAGCACCCCAAAACAAATTCAGTCTGAGGAACCTGCTAAATAAACCACTGAAAAATACAATCCCCAACAATTTGAAATCAGGAATTTATCAGATTAATTGTGAAACCTGTGAAAAAAGCTACATAGGAAAAACTAAGAGAAACTTGTTAACCAGGCAAAAAGAACACCAGAGGAACATTAAGTTGAAACAAACAGAAAAATCTGCAGTTTCACACCATTTTTGGACAGAAAACCACAACATTGGCCACAACATTAAACTGTTAAAATCTTTAAGTACACCCATAGAATTGGATATTTGGGAAAAAATATTCATAAACAAAAACCGTGATAAAGTTGTAAATTTTGAAATCCCGGCATTAAATGAAGTATTAAAACTTAGTGCCCCTAACTCCAGATGGCAGAGTGATCGGAGCTCCGTAGTAGTGGAAGAAGAGGAAGGTTCATTTAGTCACCAAACAGCTGAGGATGAGATCGAATGATCTTGGAAACGTTTCAATTATACAACAAGTAAGTGAAGTTTGAGTGTAAACATAAATCAAACTCAAATATGAAGAATACTTCACTGTTAATAATGCTTCTGCTTTTAATATTTATATTCTATCTTGTTTAAAGGTACATTAACCAGCCTGTAAGTTAAACTGTTGATAACAGCATGTTTATGTTGTCTTGGGTTATATCCATCTGATTTTATGAAATTTTCTGTGTGTGTTTCCTTTCTATGTATGCCATATTCAAGTTTACTATGTTTTCTGGTAAGTTTCAAATCTAAGAAAGGGATTTCTGTGTTTGTCTCTTTTTCTATGAAAAATTTTATTGCAGGATTTTGTAAATTAAGTAATTTTAATGCATCATCCACTTGTTTCTCATTTACTATTGCCCAAATGTAATCCACATATCTATACCAATGTTTGAAAATTAGTGGGAATGCCTTTGTGATATGGGTTTCCATAAAGCTCATGAAGAGGTCTGCCAAAAATGGGGACAATGGATTGCCCATAGATAGTCCTGATTTTTGTTTGAATTTTTTTTTATTGAATGTAAAAAAGGAGTGTTCAATGTAAATATTAGTTAAGTGAAGGTATTCCTCTATGATGTTTTGGTCTAATTGTTGGGACTGAAGCCATATTTGCATGTATTCTATGAGTTTGTCTCTCGGAACACTTGGTAACAAAGATATTACATCAAAAGATACCATTCGGTCGGTGGGAGAAAATTGTAGATTTTTAGTTTTGTTGATGAATTCCAACGAATTTTTAATACTGTGGCATTTAAATTTTGGTAGCTCCTTAAATTTTTTGTTTAGTCATTTGGATAGTTTGTAGCAGGGTGTGTTTATATTGTTAATGATTGGGCGCATCTTATTTCCTGTTTTATGAATTTTGGGTAAACCATATATGTTAGCTACTGTAGGGTTGTCTGTTTTTAAACTTTAATTTCTTTTGGTATGATCATTTTATCCTTGATTGTTTCATTTAACTGTTTTACACACATATTTAAAGGGTCAGACTTTATTTCCTGAATTCATCACTTGCCAATAAATCTGTCATTTTAGAAATGTAGTCTTGTTTGTCCATGATGACGTCTTATTTCCTTTGTCTGCTTTCGTATAAACAACATCTTTTTTATTCAGAGATTTAAGTATTTTCAAGTATGGTTTGGGTTTACCACTTTCCCTTTCTATTTTTTCTAATATCCTCCCACATTTGCTTCTAATTGCTGATTTCTGCCCAGTATTTAGACCCTCAGTAGCTACTTCAATGTCAATGATATAATCTTCTGTGTTATCCAAGAAAACTACGCAAGTGTTCAACCCTTTGTTTAAGAATGCCGTTTCTTCATGTGTGAAAGTTTCACGAGAGAGATTTATTACTTCATTCTGATTCCGTTTGCAGGCTGGCATTTTGTGTGATTTGTTTTCCCCAAGAACAGACCCTGCAATTTTCTATTTTGTTTTCGTGCTTTTTGTTTTACGCGAGTGTTTATATGCGTAAAAGCACAGTTTTCCAAGTTGTCCCAAACGATGTTTCCTAATGTTTTGCACAATTTCAAATGTAATTCATAGAGGTTCAAATGTAATTTTGATAATTTACTGTAGTGTTTTGAAATTTCTGTTTCTATTATTTTCTTTTCGGCTGCCCTTTGTTGTTTTTTGTTGCAGTTCATTTTGCCGTATTTTTTAACAAAATTTGGGCATACTTTGTTTTTCATGCATGACTTTAGGAACTTGATGTCTAGTGAAACGTATCTCCTTTTTTCCTTGATCTTTAGGTAGTGTTTTATGTCTACTTTTTGGTTGCTTATGGCACTGTTAAAATATGTATAATGCTGGAAACTAACTTCTACGTCCTCCATTTGATTCACCTTATCGGTTGCATTCGTCTTGTCCATAATGGGCTTGATTGCCAAACTATATTCCGTTGTGTAAGGACTATGATACAATGAAGCACAAAATTAATATAATTTTGAGTTGAACAAATACTCAATGCTCCACTTATTGCTAGTATTTACCTAGAAAGCGTTTCGTTAGGATCTTCCAATCATCAACTGTTGTCGACTAATGGACGTCGGCTCGGTGAACTCCTCGGAGGTGATAGGTGCGTCTCTGTCGGTATCTTGATGAACTTAAAGTTTGGGTTTTCTTCAAAGGTAGTGTCGAAATTAAACAATTTTCTTTCATGTTTCTTTATGAAGATTTTTTTCCCACATGGTTAAAGCAGCTGGACCTTGGGACACTTTTTAATAAGTGAATTTCTCATTCTATATCATGATTCTCCTTCCAAAAATGGTACGCTACCGTTGATTTATCTATTTCTTTGTTCCTAATGTTCCTAAAATGCTCTTTAAGCCTAATGTTCAAGTTCCGTTTTGTTTTTCCAATGTAAAAGTTGTCACAGCCCTTGCAATTTATCCAGTACACACCTGATTCTTTGTCTGTGGGTATCTCCTTTCTATTATGTGATTTCAAAAGGTGTTGTACACTGAATTTGTTCTGTGGGGCCACAGAAGTGCAATAAGTGGAGCATTGAGTATTAGTTCGACTCAAAATTATACTACTTATAGAATTTAAACATATGCATAATATGCAAATATGCATGTTGCAATTGTGATTGCTACAGCAGCATTAATATAAAAATTTGGAAAATTCAATTTCCAAATGTTCCAAATTTCCCTTGTGTCTAGCGCCAAGGAGACCTGCATAGTCTAAGATAGTGTGCGAGAGAGAGGGAAATATGAAAAGAGTGGAGGTAACGCGGTGGCAACACTGAGCACACTAATGCATCTGATTCCACATGGTCCACAACTCCAGTATATTTACATTGCTGGAAGTATGCCAACAGTTAAAACATTTGAAAAACGGTAAAACAGTGGGGATAAATGAGATTTAGGAAACTTTAGAAAAAATATAGCAATACTATATTACAATTATTTGTTACACATGACAAATGTGTAACAAAATTAGAGAAAACATTACATAACATGTAATTGTAACAAAATTTCCCTTATCTTTCAAGGAAACTGATGAAAATTTCAAAGAATTGATTGGAGACTAGTTTCACAAACTTTGTATCTTCAGTCACTTCCTTCATGTCAACATTACAGTCACTAAATGTCGCAATATTTTTGCATGTGTTACCAAACTCTGAAAATGAAACAAACTTAAAGACAGAATCGATTGGCGACATTTCAAAATTCACTACGCGATTTCCATTTTTGAAAATAAATACTTTTTCCCAAACCATTGAATCTATTGGACCACTTTAATAATTAACTTTAATAATTTAACTTCTGGATTTATTTCATGGTTAAATGACGAAAAATGATCTGAGATTACCGATTTATCAGTCTGCTTATACCCAACATTTCAAAAATGTTCTTTTGTTCTGGTTTCTAAATTACATCTGGTTCTTCCAATGTAAACCTGGCTGCAACCTAAACAATTAAATTTATAAATGCCAGATTTTGTATTATCAGGAATTTTGTCTCTATTTTTTTTTTTAAACGGTTGAAATATCATTTACGCTTTCTGATATTTAAATGTTTCAATCTTTTCATTTATAAAGTCTTTATTAAAACCATTAATTAAAGCAGTATTAATGTGTTTATATTCTCTAGCGAATTCCTCTTAATTTAGGGGTACATTTATTAACCTATAAATTAAACTATTAAAAACAGCAAATTTATGTGAAAAAGGGTAAGACTTTATTTTTTATGTAATTATCAATATGAGTATATTTCTTATAAATACCAAATTTAGTTTACTGTTATTTCGTATTATCTTTAGATCTAGGATAGGAAGACATATTAATTTCAGTTTCTAATGTAAATTTTATGGCTTTATCTTATAAATTTAAAGGTTTTAAAGCATCATTTGTTTATCAGGTACAATAGCAAAAATGCCATCTATATATCTATACCAAGTTTTAAAAATTAAAGGGAATGCGTTAGTGACTTGCATTTCAAAAACGGTCATAAAAAGATCAGCAAGAAAACATAAATGTGGATTACCCATTGTTAAGGAAGAAGTTTGTTGAAAAAATTGGTCATTAAAAGCAAAATTAGTTAAGACTAACAAAATCAACTATTAAGTCTTCATGTAAGTCTATGAAATTCAACCATTTTTTAAAAAATCAAAACTTTTTCTCTAGGAATACTAGGAAATAAGACAGTTACATCAAAGGAAACAAGTTTCAGTCTTAGATAATACTATACTGTCAATCTTTTTTACTAGTTAAAAAGAAGTTTTAATATTTAAACTCTCAAATTTATTAAAGTTACTAAAGTTTTATGTAACCATTTAGCTAAATTGTATGTTGGGAAAAAATATTTATTTAAAAAAATATAAATCGCATAATGAATTCTGAAATACTGCCAATCGATCGTGTCTTTAAGTTTGTTTCATTTTCTGAGTTTGATAGTAGTTTTATTCATCCGTTAAGTCAATACAATGACATTGGATACGTCAATACAAATATTTAGAACAATACAAATAATATAAGTACAAAAAATAAGTTGCATCAAGTGTAATTAATAAGATCTAAGCATGAACTCATAAATATATACAGTTGCATGGCTCTACAGCTACACAGCATTTAAAATGTATCACAAATATATACAATTATATGGCCAGCTACAGTGTATCTAGAAATTCACTTATAATATGAATCGCTTAATAAAATTTCTTTCAACAATAGCTTGAAACACCGCATGGATTTTATGTTTTTCAGATTGGCTGGTAGTTTATTATACAGAGTGACTGCTGAATATCTAACTCCTTTGGAATAAAGTGTAGTTCTATGTGTTATTGTTCTTAAGTCTGTTTTAACTCTGGTGTTATGATGATGTATTTGATTATTTGTGGTGAAATTTTCAAGGTTTTGTTTTGTATAACATAGCAAACAGTATATGTACAGACTGGGCAGAGTCAAGATTTTTAATTCCTTAAAGAAGTTCCTGCAGGAGTCATATTTTTTTTCCTGACATTAGGCATCTAACAATCCTTTTTTGTACTTTAAAAACCAAGTGACTGTCTTTACTATTCCCCCAAAATATAATGCCATACCTCATTAGACTTTCTGCATATGCAAAATATAAGGTTCTCATGTCACTTGCATTCAACTCATTTTTTATTACTCTTAACGAGAAGTGGAATTTATTTAACTTTATTACTAGATTTTTTATGTGTGCTTCCCAGTCTAAATGCTGATCTACCCATACTCCCAGAAAATTTTCTTCTGTCACATAAGAGACACACGCATCATACAACTTGATGTCAGGTTTCACAACATTTTTATTTTGTTTGTGGCGAAATGATATTGCTGAAGATTTGTTTGTATTAATAAGCAATTTTTTTTCAGCAAACCTTCAATTTTACTGGTTATGTGTTTTGCATGTTCATTTCCCTTTATTATAACATTTGTGTTGTCAGCAAACATAGTTACCTAAGTTGGATTTAAATAATTTGGGAAGTTGTTTATGAATATTAAAAAGAGGACGGGTCCTAGTATGGATCCCTGGAGAACTCCATATTTAATTTGTTTCATTTTTGAATAGTGATTACGTACGACATTCTGCTCATCGACATTTGTGATTTCCACCATTTGTTTCCGATTTTTTAAATATGATAGGAACCAATCCCATACTATTCCCCTTATCCCATAATAGTACAGCTTTTGTAACAGAATTTCATGATGAATCATGTCAAATGCCTTGGTTAGATCTATTAGTAAGCCTGTACAGTTATCATTGTCAATAGCCTCCAATATATGATCTGTAAACTCAAAAATTGCTGATGTGCATTTTCCTCTACAGAACCCATTTTGTGCAGGGTTAACTGCATTATGCTTCTCCAAAAACGAACTAAATCTTACTAGCATAGCTTTTTCTACAATTTTGGATAAGACTGGTAAAACCGATATTGACCTGTAGTTTTCGACTTTTTCTCTATCACCTTTTTTGAAAACTGGTTTTTTACTTTGGCAATTTTAAGTACATCTGGAAATTGTCCGGCTTCAAAAGATTTATTAATTAAATAACTTAGTACTTTATCCAAAACACTACTGCAGTATTTGAACACTGTTATAGGTACCTGATCATGTCGTTCGCTTGGTTTATTTTTTAGAGATTTCAATATTGTATTAATTTCTGCCTGTCACCGGTGTTAGAAACATACACATTCCAACTGAGTTTATGTACTCCCTATTTAAATTACAAGGCTGATTCCCAACTAATCTCTCCACCATCTCGCTATAGTAAGTTTGAAACACGTTGGCTATTACTTGAGGATCTTCAGGCAGTGAACCATTTGGTAACCTAATAGATATGTTCTTAATCCCATTACTTTGCTTTAAATGCTCTTTAGTTATATTCCACATGGCTTTTTGGTTATTCCCAGCATTATTGATGAATTCACTATTATACTGCTTTTTTGCTTGTATTAAAACTTTATTATATATCTCTTTATATTTCTTAAAGTATTGGTCTAAGCCCGGATCAGTACCCCTTTTCCTCAAAGAATTCAAAAATCTTAACCTTGTCCCAGATTTCAAAATACCCTTTGTTACCCAGTTCTTTTTATGTTCCATCCATACATATTGCAACATCTAGCGACAATAACTTTGACAATGAAGGAAGTAACTGAATATACAAAGTTTGTGTAACTAGTCTCCAATTAATTCTTTGACATTTTGATCCATTTCCTTAAATGATAAATGAAGTTTTGTTACAAATAATTATATTTTATACAGTATTTGTTGCTCTGCTGTTGCTAGCTTCTATTTTTTACATATTAGTAGATAATGTATTTATAATAAAGACTGATAAATATCTAGGAAAAGATGTACAGTATATATTAGCATTAGTAACATATATAATGAATATTTTCTAAATGTAGCTGTACCAAAGGGTAACAATACAGTTAATATGGACACATCCAGTGGAATAAAATGTATCAGTAGCACAATATTTTTAAAACCTGTTACAAAGTTGGAACTGATTAACATTATTACACAGTTAAAACCTAAGAATTCTAGTGGGTGGGATGAAGTTTCATCTAAAACTTTGAAACAATGCAAGGATGAATTGGCCGATGTCCTACTGCATTTGATAAATGCCTGTTTATCTGTAGGTGTTTTTCCCGAATGTCTAAAAAAGGGTGTTATTAAACCATTACATAAAAAGGGTGATGTTACCAATGTGAGCAATTATAGGCCATTCACGCTGACTTCAACTTTCGCTAAACTCATTGAAAAAATTATATTAAAAAGAATCATGAGCTTCTTGGACAAACATAATATACTATCTAAATCTCAGCATGGTTTTCGAAAGGGCTTCTCTACAGTCACAGCTGCTGTAGAATTTATAGACGAACTAGTTACTAAAATGGAAAATGACAATCAGGTTATGGGGATTTTTTTTGGATTTATCTAAGGCCTTTGATAGCGTTGATCATCAATTGTTAATTAAAAAATTGGACAGATATGGTATAAGGGGGGCGGCAGGCCAGTTAATTAAGACATATTTAGAAGGACGGGTACAAAGTACAGAAATAACATGTAAATTGAATCAAACAGAAACAAAATATGAATCCACCTTAGCAACTGTAAAATGTGGTGTCCCACAAGGGTCGGTGCTTGGACCACTATTATTCACCTTGTATACAAATGACTTACCTGCTTCTAATAATGTTAAAGCTGTGTCATATGCTGATGACACATCAATTATTTGTTGGGGTAAAACAGAAGATAACTTAATTATTAATATGCATTCAGGCACAGATAAAATATTCAAATTTCTGGTTAGCAACAACCTGGTTAATAATCTAGATAAGACAAGCATAATATATTTTAAAATCAGTAAACTCCTGTCTAGTAATATAAGAATTAAAATTGAAAATGAAGAATTAGAAACATCAGACAATCACTTATTCCTTGGACTACATATGGACACAAATTTATCTTGGACAAATCATGTAAACTCTGTATGTAATAAAATTAGTAAGGGTATTTATTTGTTAAATTATATGACACATTACCTGGATAAAACTCATTTAAAATGGATTTACTTTGGAATTATACACTCTCATTTAAATTATGGTATTGAATTATGGGGTACAACGTATAAAGATAATTTAAAGCGGCTACTTGTATTACAGAAAAGGTGTGTAAGAACCATATGCTCACTAAATTCCAGGGACTCCTGTAAGGAAGTTTTTAAAAGTGAAAGAATATTAACTGTGGTGCCATTATACATTTATAGGGTTATTCTTTTAGTCAGACAAAAATCAGATATAAAGATTAATAGCAATGTACACACATACGATACTAGAACCAAAAGCAATATGTATAGGGAAGGGAAAGGAAAGAAGTTTTTTGACAAGAATCCCTTTGTGATTGGAAAAGTATTATACAATAAATTACCATTCAATATTAAACAAACATCAGGTCCAGAGTTTACTAAACAGTTAAAAAATTATTTAATCAATAGTGCTTTCTATGATATAGATGAATATTTGTATATATGCTAAATAAAAAACCCGTAATGTATATGTGACATAGGCTATATGACATAACACTAATCCGAATTTGTAAATTGCTTGTTACATACGTTTGAGACTACATGCCGATACAAAAAGGAAGATGATGTGGACGCCTGGACCTGCCTCACCCTGTGGATTTTACGACTTAAGATGATGTGTATTAGCTTTCAAACCTTTATTAATATCACACTAATTGTTAAAAGGACTAATGTTTATAGAATTATCATGTATCCTGTGTAGTTAAATATTTTTACAACTGTATATATTTAAATTATTTATATTATTTTGACAAAGCCCAAAATTCTGTAAGAATCTCCTGGTGAATAAATATGAATATGAATATGTTCAGTAGTAGATTCCAGGCTGTAAGGCCATGGTCCATTGGGTTTCTTCATCTCTCTCCCAGACATTTCACTTACAACTGCGGCAAGCATCATTGGTGGCGTAGAAAAGTCCTCCTTGTACTCTTCGTAGCTACGAATGTAAGCGAAACGTCTGGGAGAGAGATGAAGAAACACAAGGGACCACGGCCTTACAGCCCAGAATCTTCTACTGAACAAGACGCCGGCCGTGAAAGCCTACGTTTGTTAAAGAGTATATATGTGTTTTGCAGGCTTTGAAAAAGCATTTGATACAATAGAAATGCACTAACATGCAAACTGAGATTTAAAGGAGTAAGTGATGAACCTATAAAAGTAAAAGCTTAAACATATAAGGGAATTAAATTTTGTATAAGTGTGAAAGAAATAGAATCAATGAGATGACAGAACAGATGTTAAGGTATGAAGTACTGATAGATTCAAAGATGATGTATGCTGCAGAAATATAGGGGATGTCAAAAGTAAGTAATAGAATAGATCAGTTATACAAACAATTTGCTAAAGAAATGCTAAACTACCTAGATCAGCTCCAGCAAAGAACCCTGAAATTTTGGTATAAATGACTGACAAAAGAATATGATGAAATCCTAAAGGTATGTACATATAAATCTACAAAAGAGAATGGGAAACAGGAATAGATGGTCAGAAGCAGAAAAAAGCCATGGAATAAATATGAAAGGGAAAACTAGGAAATAAACATATGGAGACTAGGAAATAGGAAATGTAGACAACTGTTAAAAAATAGAACCAGAATGGAGGATACAGAATGACAAGAGATATGGACAGAGCTAGAAAAAAAATCATTCAATTTTTTATAGGAAAATAAAGAGATAATGGGGAAGAGAAAGATGTCAATGTAACAGATAGGAGACACAAGGAATGGCTGGAATAAGAATGGTATCAATGTACTTAAGAGGGCTAAGAGGCAGCAATATGTGAAAGAAAAGCAATATGTATGTGAATTATGTGGTGAAAAAGAAAGTAAAGTTCATTATTCGACATAGTGCAGACAAATAGTTGCATGGAGACAGAAGTGCGGCAAAAGAAATGGAAAAAGATGTGAAACAAGATGATAGGTATAAGAATGGTTACGGGAAAAATAAAAGTAGAAATAGAAATATGGAAAATTGTTTTGAAAAAGGGAAAAAAAGTGGATAAGAAAAGTAGACTGGGGAGGAAAAAAACAGAAAGAAAAAAAACCATGCTGGGACAAGAAGGGGAGACAGATAGGAAATTAGATTAGATGACGGAGGGGGTGTTAAACTACTCAGCAATGCTAGAAGGCCTGGGTGCCAAGCAAGCTCAGTTAGCAAGTGTAAAATGTAATACCAGGCAATTTAAACAACTAGGTTAATTAAAATATGTAACATGTATAACATATTGTAAATAGTAAGTTGTATAAATAAATTTTATTAAATTCTATCTTCCCTTGGATAGGATAAGAGAAGTAAAGGTCAAGAAGAAATGGCATCAAGCTGCTCAGGAAAACCAAAGGCTTATAGCCAGGGGACCCGAGTCAGCAGGCAAATCTTAGGGTCAGCAATTTTATGTATTTGTACAGGAGGTATAATACAGCATGTTCTAAGTTAAGTTAAATTAAATTGTACTGAATTTGTAATGGATACTGTACAAATAAATATCAAATATCTTACAATTCCTTTCTTGGAAGTGTTGAAAACAGTGTTGTTATAATAAATTATAATTTAAAGGGAGTCGATTAATGACACTAAACAACACTTTTTTTTTTTTTTTTTTTTTTTTTTGGAGAGGGTTGGGTTTCCTTTATTAGCTTCTTCTATTAGCTAAGTGTTGTTTAGTGTCATTAATCGACTCCCTTTAAATTTAATCAAATATCTTCCCTTGGGGCAGCCTCTGGATGCAGTAGACTTAGACTTAGTTGTTGATCTTTTTCACCATGTGGTACAGTGCTTGCCATGATTGCTGAAGCTTGGAGCAATTGCACTTCACCAGCATAAGGCAATACAGTAAGACCAGATTTGCTGGAAATCCTGGCTGTTGGCTTGCCAGTCATACCAGATCTTCTACCAATCGCCAGCTACCTGGATGTGTTGATAGACCATCTCATGTGTATTGTAAAAACAGTTCACAAGGTTCTATGATTGAATGCTGGGTGTTCTACCTCGGGGGGGGGGGGGGGGGGGTCCCTCTCAAACATCAGGTTACACAAAAGATGCAACTTTCTGCCAAAGACCACATTAGCTGGCATCAACCCGATGGTGTCATGAATAGATGAGTGGTAGGTCAACAAGAAAAGTGGCACTCTGACATCCCAGTAACTGATGGTTGGCATGACCTTCAAGTATCTTTGAGTCTTAATGTACCACTCAAATTGTGGGTGGAGAAACATTGTGTGAGTCTTGTGCACTCTGAGTTGCTCTAGTCATCAGGTTTGACTCTAAGTGTGTAACCTGATCACTGCATAGTTCCAGTGGCACTCTAAAGCAGCAGAAAAGTTTTTCCATGAGGCCATGGTTTCCTGATTAGGGATGGTGTACTTCTCTGGCCATTTAGTAAAGTAATCCATGAGTACCAGCCCCTATTGGATACAGGTAATGGTCTAATTATGTTGATGATGCACTTGAAGGGTGTGTCAGTGTAACATTGCTACATATAGCCACACCTCCTGCTCTGTGGGCCAAGATTTGCACCCCCCCCCCGCTCCCCCGAAACATATGCACATTCTCAGTACTCTCTCAGCATCAATCTGTAGCCTCAAACAGTAGCACTTCTGTCAAGGCTTGTCGATTATTTGGTTGGATTCAAGATGTCCTCCTGAAAAACCTGCAATTACTTCGTCCAGGACTTCTGCAGTGTTACTCTGAGGGAGTATCAGCTCTTGTTTTTTGGGATTTTCCTTTCAGGTGCTCCCAAATTCTGTACAACACTGTCCTTGACCCTCAAACAGTCTTACTGGGCCCGTAGGACTTATACTCACCCCTGGGTGCAATGTCCTCCCAGCTCAGTCTAGTTCCTACTTCTAATTACTCTGAGGAGTGGACCCAAGTCGGCATCAGCCAGCTGTGCAATTCCATTCATCTGCAGGCACACCAAAAATGAACAATTGCAATACACTCCTTTTCCTGCACCCAAATGCAGTGGCTTCACTCCTCTAGGCAGGGCCTTCTTGACAAGGCACTCACATTGGAGTGGTTTCTTCCACTCCAATGTTCTGATATAAAATTGTATTTCTGGCCATCTAGGTTCTTGAAGCTTGACATCCAGGTGAGGATGGAATGGTCAGTCCTCAGGTAAAATGGGTGACTGTACAGGATCTTCTACTGCCTTCTCTACTGCCAGAAGCTTACTATATAGACTATTACTCACTCTTCTCTGTCCTGGGCTTGGGATACTATACCTCATTTACTGCTACCACTGGCATCAATCACCATGATGAAATCACCATCTGGTTGGGAGAAACTAACACAGGCACACTGCAGAGTACTGACTTAAGCGTCGGAACATGCCCTTGGCCTCTTCCATCCATGTAGGGGTATTCTTTTGTCAGGGACTGACAGGCTTCGCAATGTTGGGAAAGTCCCTGACAAACTAAACTGGGGAAAGTAGCTGGATAGATCCTGAAAACTGTTTATCATTTGGCCAAAGCAAATCCCCCTCAGCCTGAGCCTTCACTGGTGGCCACCCTAGTTGACAAGATTATGTGCCCAAATAGTAAACCATTTTACAGAAGAGCTAACACTTGTCCACATTCAACTTCAGGATGGCAGCCAGTAGTCTCTGTAATATTTTTCTCAGATATCCAGATGGTCCTCAAAGGTGCTGCCAATCACAATGTCATCCAGATGTAGCAGACAGGAATCTTAAGTCATACCCTCAATGCCGACTCCATTACATGCTGGGATGACTGGCGAATTGCAGAGGTCAAAGGGCATAATGGTGAATTATCAAAGCCCTTGACCCATCAAGAATGTGTTCTTCTTGTCTCTGAGCTCTAAACACATCTGCCATTATCCTGATTTTAAGTCCAAGGTTAAGAATCACTGGGCACCACTGCTCAGAGTGTTATCAATCTGGGTTAAGGGAAAGCAGTTCCTTTTGAGTGACAGCATTCAGATACCTATATTCCAAGCAGAAGCACAGTTTCACATTCTTTGTGACCAAGACTATAGGAGAGCACTAAAGGCTGCTGGACTCTTCAATGATCCCCTTGGATTTAATGTCCCACAGCATGTCCGGTAGCTCCTCTTGCTCTGCCAGAAGAACATGTCTTGGTGGTCCGGAAGCTCCTCTTGCTTTGCCAGATATATTAAGCACCTACTGTGTCAGTATGATGGAGCACTCAAGGTGGCTATAATCACCGTTCTCTTAGCTGAAGACTAACGGATAATATTCAAGGAGATCTTGGATCCTCTCCAATTGAGCTGTGGTTAGATAGTTGGCTGCCCTCTTCAATAATCTTGCAACCATGGTCCCTCCCAGATCTTACAATAGTGCTGGCCCCATAAGTTCCGGCAGTGTCACACTTGCAGCTACTTGCACTTTTCCAGCTCTGTTCCGGCCTGTATGTTGCCATTGCTGTCCTTCCAGGTGTATCCTCACAACTATCTTACTCCTCATGGAAACTATCATGTCTTCCATCAGAGCCACTATCCTTAAGCACTCCTTTGAACTTTGGAGCACCATCAAGTCACAAGAACCAATGTTAACTATTGGGTAGTGTTCCTTAGAATGCCCAGTCCTAATAGCAATTCCGCAACAAACGACCTAGACTTACAACCCTCCACCTCAAGGTCAATTCCAGCAAACCACCTGATGATGATATGTGTATAAGGGCGCCCAACTGCAGCAGTTATCAGTGCCCTTTAAATAATCATTCATGGCAAAAGCCAGATACAAACGGTTCTAAAACTGTATACAACTATAAATAAACTTACAAAAAATACATGTACATAACAAAAACAAGAATAAAATAAAAATAAGTATAAGGCCAAACGGTAAAAAATTATCTTAACTAAATTCTAAAACCTAACTTAGAAAGTAAATTAAAGACCTTCTCCACTGCTTTGTTAACATCCGCTAGTATTTCTGCAAAGCTGGCTGACAACTGCAGAGACGTCCTAAGGTGTGCTAGGGAAAAACACTCTAGCAGCATGTGTCGGACGGATAACGCTCTCGTTGCAAAATGAACAGACTGGAGCAGGCTCCTTTCTAAACAGAAAACTTTGCATACAAAAGCAGTGCCCAATGCGCAACCAAGCCAAACTCACCTCCTCATGACAAGATGAACAACAGGAGGTAACTCAGGGAATCAGAAGTTCTTTCAAAGATCTAAGTTTATTGCTGCGGAGAGTGGACCACTCTTCCGGCCAGCAGGACTGCACAGCTCTCTGCAATTCAGCTCTAAAATCTTCTGATGTAACAGATGGTATTCTAGCCCTAGGCTCCAGGGTAGCCATCTTAGCTGCTGAACCTGCCATGTCATTCCCCCGCAAGCCAACATGACCAGGAATCCATGCGCACACAACGCTAACGCTGGAAGCGTGTAAAATGTGGAGGGCAACGTGGATACCACAACTGGTAGTTGTACAGCTGCCAAAGGCTTTGAAGTGCACTGAGGGAATCACTCAGGATTAAGCAGTCTCCCATCTTTCATCGACGTACATGTAAAATGGCCCGGTATATTGCATAAAGCTCTGCAGTATAAATAGAAGTGCTACTATGGAATCCGAATGTATATGGTTCGGTTCCACACACATAAGCACAACCAACACCATTTGCGTTCTTGGAGCCATCTAAATTAAAAAATGTTCTTTATAACATATTAAAAATTCTAAAAAACATGTGCGGATACTAGACATAGATATGGTAGATTTATCGTATTTAGTCATGCCCAGATCTACATAGGACATTCTGAAAAACCAAGGAGGGTGTGCTCTCTCCCCTTTAGGATACATCTTGGGCATGTCAGCGTCAAATTTTCTAAGGAGTTCCCGGAATCGGAAACCAGGTGGCTTTGGCTTAACTGAAGTGTTCCTATATCTCGCATCCATGAAGGTGTTGAATGACGTAAAGACTGGATGTGTGGGCATGCAATAAAGTCCACAGCCATAATTTGCTAGTAACATGCTGCGCCTGTACTGCAGAGGAGGTTCTGCAGATTCAGCATGCAGGCTTATAACAGGGCTTGTTGGAAAGGCTGCAACTGCTATACGTATACTACAATTATGGACTGTGTCTAATCTTTTCAGCACAGATGGTCATGGTGAGCCATAAATGATGCTACCATAATCTAATTTAGAATGGATGAGTGTGCGATAAAGTTGCAATAACACTGTACGATCCGCTCTCCATGATTTTCCACTTAGTATCCGCAAGATATTTAAAGTTTGGTCACATCGTGCTTTCAATTGTGCTATATGCGATGACCAACTAAGTTTTCTATCAAATATCAATCCAAGGTACCTTGTGTCATCTGTAATAAAAGACAGCCAACTGGTTGTAAAGGTTCCACTTGGCACGATCAAAGTGCCAGCTAAGTATACATGAGGGAGACACATCTTGTGCTAAGAGAGTAAAGGAGACATGGAAAGTGGTCACTGGAATGTAAATCAGAGATGACATTCCATTGTAATGAAACTGCTAACTGGGATGAACAAACTACCAAATCAATGTGGGAATAGGTGTTAAATGAGTCTGAAAGGAACATTGGCTCTCCGGTGTTCAGGAGAACCAAGTTATTGCTCTCCATGAATTTTGCAATGAGATTGCTTCTCAAACATGCGTGATTTGAGCCCCAAAGTGGGTGATGGGCATTTAAGTCTCCCACTATGAGAAACGGTGTTGATAGTTGGGAAACCAGATCTTCAAGGTCAGTTAACGAGAGGTCTTCAGATGGAGGTAGATATACATTGAAAATGCAAAACTCGATTGATGGCAATTTAACCCTTACAGCTACTGACTGGATGTCAGAGTGTAACTGTATAGCATCTACTAATATATCATCCCTGAGGAGCATCAAAGTGGCCCCATGAGCAGAAATGCCCTCTACTGTTTCAATATCACACCTCAGTGGTGTGTAGGCCGCGCCGTGGCTCAGTGATTAGACTGCTTGGCTCTCACCAAGGTGGCCCAGGTTCGATCCCAGGCGACCGCAAAGTGAGATTTGTGGTGGACAACATGGCTCTGGAGCGGGTTTTCTCCGGGACCTCCGGTTTCCCCCGCCATCTCATTCCACCGGTGCTCCATCTTCATTTCATATATCATCAGTGTCTTCGCCTGCGGTGCCGTATGTAGTAAAAGCGGGCGTTAAACACTATACATTTTCATTAGTGGTGTGTAACGTCTGATTTTAAAATTGTCCTGTGGTCATAACTTAGTCTATTGTAAGCATACCACCAAGGAGTTGTGCTTGTTGAGCAAAAGTTCAAGCTCTGGTCAATGTGCTTGTAAACCTTGTATGTTCCATTGTAGGATATCCATGGCAAAAGTAATGGGATAAGATCTCAAATCTATATGCACATTACATAGATTTAAACGGTGGTCAGATCAATTTGCCTTCTTTTATTTGGGTGTTAGGCTCGTTTCAGCAGGATTATCCTGACTTTCTTTGCTGCTGTTGTAGCAGCATGGTCAGGTTCTTCCTGCTCCATATCTTCTATGGAGGAGGACTGTTTCTGTTCTGGAACTTTTGATTCGAGAGGCTTGAACCGATTGGAAACTATGACCGACGAAGATGACTCGCCGGTCAGAGTCCTCTCCAGATGATGACTCCGAAGATGATCTTGGAAGCAATGATCATGGGCTCCTTTTCTCCCTCAGTCTTTACGGGAGCGGACTTGGCGTTTTCCTTGAGAAAGGCAGTTCTATCGTATTGGGCCTTAAACTTTATTTCTAGTGCTTGGTATATTTCAGGCAGCTTGCTCTTATTGGCGGATGTCGATTGTTTGTCCAGTGACTTAACTGAGGTGCTCACTGTTGTTTGTGCTGGTGTCTGTTGCTGTGGATGTAATTGTTCTTTCGGATATCATTGCTCCATTTATGTCGCAAATTTGTGTTGCGATTTCACGTCTAGGTACCAGCTTAGCTGCAATTGCACTCTAAGTAGTGGTCCTAGGGACAGAATGCTTACAAATAAGAGTTTCCGAGCTTCCACGAAGGACAACCTCTCTTACCCGGATCTCTTGGATAGCCTTTTCCTCCATAAAATGGGGACATTCTCTGGAGTTCGATGAATGCTTACCACTGCAGTTAACACATGTTGCAGGTGAAGTGCATGCATTATCATGCTTGACTTTCCCACAGTCAACGCAAGTAGCAACTCCATTACAAGAATCACTAGTGTGGACAAAGTGCTGGCATTTATAATACCTCAATGGTTTGGGTATATACTGCCTCACTTCAATAGCTTCATACCCTACCTTAATCCTTTGCAGGTCTACCTGATCAAAGGTAAGAAATAGGGTATGAGTGGACACTAGTTCACCTCGTTCTTTACGGTGAACTCAATATACTCTTGTCACATCTTGTTCTGCTAAGTTTTCCTGAATCTCCTCATTGGACATACCATCCAATGCGCTTTTACAAAACCATGCGAGGAGTTCAGTGTCTTATATAAATCAATAATTTTGATTTTGCAAAAGGAAAGCATCATTCTATGTGTGAACATGAGAGAAGACAGATGTTAAAGAACTCCGTTGCAAGTTATAGTGCAAGATTTATATAAAAAAATGTATTTAATTTAATACTGTAAACTGAAAAGATGTTACTAAAGCTATTTATCAATCAATGTTATAATATATTTTGTTAATCTTCACACTGAATTAAAAATTAGAATATTTTAAAGAAGACAAATAATTACTTAATTTTATCTGGTAAATTAGTTCCTGAAGATCTACATCCAAGACCACACCTGAGAGATCATCTTCAATCATCGGCTGTTGCAGCATCGGGGAACTTCATAAAATAACGATCATAAATTAAAACATGAAATTACTACTTCAAATGACTTCGCAACTTGTGCCTTCAATATAATCTACATGGAGAAGAAGAAGAATTGCATCATTAAAATGGGAAAAGTCCTATTACAAGCCAAATTGACATCTGATTAACATATAGACATACTAAACAGTAATGGTCACAGAATGACAAGCATAGCATATCACTTTTTTCGCTGTGTGCAATACCAAGAATTTCATAATTGGATTTAAATTTGTTCAGTGTTGCTGGTTTTACTACTAATTCTTATTTCTCAAATGCACAACGCAATGCTCAGGATTGTATATGTACAATATGTGCACGTTTTCTTGAGTGCTAGTTTTATGGTGTGGTACGGGTAGGGGGAATGTGAGATCTAATGCCATTTTGTTTCTGCAGTATGGTCAACCAAGAAAAACACAATTCAGCAAAATCACGTGTATGATAAGCGAAGATATGCGCCGCAAGTGCGACATATGTGGACAAACAGTAAAATGAACTCCATCCGATAAGCTGTATCTTTATATACTTACTATTTATAGAACACATAAAAGAAGAATTCAAATTTTATGACAGCTATAAATACTCATTCATTCCTTTCATGGAAGTGTTGAAAACAGTGTTGTTGTATAAATTAAAATTTATTGTCATTAATCAACTCCCAATAAATTTAATTTAACTCATTCATTCGTTTTGTGATTCTTTGATTCTGATTCGAGTCCAGTGCATCACTTTCATGGTCAGTATCCTTTGATGTGTGATTATAATTCCATCAATTGCATTTTCTCTTACACCATTGTTTCTCCAATATTTCATATCCAAATCTTGGAGCTTCTTGCAGTATCCTTCCCAATCCATCACAGCTACGGAAGAGAATGCTTCTATCGCAAGTTTCTGCTGATTTGTGGCCGACATATCACCAGTAACGTTGTGTCTTCTGATAAACATTCTTTATTTTTGCCCATGCCAGTTCAATTGCACTCAGATCACAGTTATACAGACGTAGAAAAATAATAGTGTGTCCTCTTTCGAGAGTCATAACATCCACAACATACATTTGTTGTAAACTGGTGAGCTAATTAACCTCAAAATTGCTCAAAACAAAATAGGGCACACATGTGAAAGCTTAGCATATTAGTCACTAGATGTCAGAGTGTAAAGTGCATTTCATGTTTCAAAGTTGTCATCTGTGTTTATGGAGTTAGATGAAACCTACCGAATGAGGACTTGGAGCTCGGGCACTCAAGTTATTGTGCGCATATATCATTAGCATGCAATGGAAAAATTATTCTTAGGAGAACCTTTCAGAATTGTTAGCACTGCATGTATCCAATACAAATAAGTAGCTGCAATTACATTTTATTAATGTAAAGAAGTTTCATTCTGATACCGTGACATCCAATACAGACAAATAGACACATGCCTTTAAATATCTGAGCATGAAAAACAATTTTGCTAATATAAAACTCACGCTAAAATGAATTTCTTGGCAACAGGACTGCCAACTCCTTCTTCTGAAGCTCTTCTTTTAACAGGCACTGGTCCTGGAGGACCATTAACCAGGGGTGGTGGGTTGCATATGCCTAAAGGATCTGTTATTGGATCAAACTGAAATATAAAAGATTTAACATCAATTTCCTTTCACCTAATAACATATTTTAAAACAGAAGTTTCTGTGAACTTTCCTAGTTACATCTAATCATTTGAACAAGACATTTGAACAAGACATTTGAATTATGAAAACTTAATGCCACCAAAGAAGAAATACTTTAAACTTAATACAATGCTATTTTTATGGCCGAGACTGATCACATGTATCTGCTCCACACACAGTCACCTAAACTAGGAGAATTTCCACTTTAAAACTCCTATGTTAGATACTCATGAGTAATATAAACATGCACTATGCAGAGTACTAACCTTATAAGTGGTGATAAAAGTGGTGTTCATCTGTACTGAAACATTCCCAACATTTATCATCATGAGGCAATAATTCATGAACAATAGTCATTCTGTAGAGTTTCAGTTTTAAAATTTTACTATTTGTATAAACAAAGAATTTCATACTTGCTGAGCAGTATATCTTGTAGACTTCTTTGGAGAGCATTCGAATGATACACCAATTTTGTCCATTTTTGTGATCTACTAGATTCTATCTTTTCCACTTTTAATAATTTCACTCATTTGTCTATTATGTAGAACATGCATCATGAGCACAAGCTCACATCATCAGCTAACTGTTGGACCAACTCTTTAGTCATTTGATTTTTGTAAATTTAGTTGATCCAGCAGTTATCAGGCAGTTGATGATGAAGCTTATACTCAAGATATGTGTTCTGAACAATAAACAGATGAGTGAAGCTATTAACCCTAGAGCAGTGGCGATTAGTGTGGCATGGGGTCATTTGGGACCCCAGGATTAAAATAGTTGTAAACCAAATGAATATTTTTTTAAACTATGGCTTACATTTAGTAAGCAATATATAATATATTAATATAATTACTGATTGTACAAAGACTAATTTAAAAAATAAAGTAAACCCTAAAATAAATGTTACCTTGTAGAATACCAGCTATTGTATGGAATGAAGCTCTGTAGTTGCAGGGTGAGGAGTCAGTTAAGGGGGTAAGCTGGAGATGTGTAGATAGACTGTTATTTACATGCACTTTAGGCAGTCCAGTAGCGGTGCTCTCACTCCTAAGCATTTGTTGTGAGTGCTACAAGTGCCAAGCTACTGTAACCTTTCACAACTGAGGATATATCAGAGGTCATTTATAAACAAAATCTTGTGGTCCATAGTGAGGCTCATCAGTTGATTTGGAACATCACAGAAAACTGTGACAAGGAATCCAGGTAAAATGCCTTAAATTTTCCAATAAACAAGGCAACCAAGAGGGCAGCAGACTATTGTAGAAAATCAGAAAATTTCACTCTGAAAATAAGAAAGAATACCCTCCAACTGTAGAAGCAAACTGGACGTTCTGTTACATTTTCAACACTGGGGAAAAAAAATAAAATAAAAAAAATAAAGAACTAAAGAAAGAAATACACGGAAAGACAATCGAAAAGTATTTATGGATGAATTTGACAAGTGTTTTATCCAGAATGTTGTTCAAGAATTCTATAAAATACAGAAGTAGTTCCAACAACAAAGAAACTCTTGCTGATTGTTAAGCAGAGAATACATTTTCCTTGGGTCATAAAATCTTTGATAAAGCTTTTAAAAAATATTAGCTTCAAGAGAGAAAATATGGAACAAATGGAAGATTTCAACTGAGAAGCCTGAAATTGTGCAGTAGCGTAATGAGTACCTTATGCATATCAAAACTTTGCAAGAATCTGGCAGAAACCTCATTTGTTTATAGTGTCGCAAATGCATTGTTGAGGTAAGGCGGAGCGGCTGACAAGTTCAAAGAGATAGACAGTGCAGTGCGGAGATAAAAGCTTGCCGAAACAGTGGGGGGGAAGGAGATAGATTTCTGGAGAGTTAGTCTTTCTTCTAACGCCGTCCTGTTTGAGAACCTTCCACGAATTTCTGGAATAGTGAGTAAGCTATAAAAGGAGCTGCCGCCCGCCACTGGGGGACAGTTGTTAATTGAACTTGTGTGCCCGAACAGCTGTGTCAACTTTGTTTGTGGTCGATGACCTTGCAAGTTGTGTTGTGTATGTGACATAATTCTGGACTGTCAGGTTGACCAAAGTGTGTTTCTACAGAAATAAAGAGCAATTTTTAGTGTTTGTAACCTGGACTTTTAACCCAGATATGCCTGACGTCCCAAATATTGGACAGCTCATATTTGCCTCTGCTGAAGCAGTTGTAAACACTTCAGCTAGATGGCAGCTGTGGAAACATGTAAAGGAAGTTGTTTCAAGGTCTCCATTTTGTGTTGGTATTTGTGAGAGTCAACAAAGCAGCTGGAACTAAAGTCAAACTCTGGAAATTTTGCATAGTTTTGCAATGTGTAACCAAAGGTAAGGTTTTACACAATTATTATTGTATTAGAGTATTAGTATATACTTAGTTCTAGAAATAAATAGTGTCTAAATCACTATGATTAATGCTCAACTCCCTATCATATAATATGCTGACAATGAGGTCATGATAAGTTTGGCATCCCACATATGGGACGCTAGGCACATATGGAAACTTTTCTGTGCTAGGCATAGCAAGGAAAAGAGAAGTTGCTATTTGCAGAAGTCGGACATTGAATATTTAATATATTATAAATATGATAATTTGTAATTAATACATAACTCAATATATATAAAAGAATTATATATAAACATTAGTTATATTTTTATTTCAGGGGGTTAAGTGTAGCTGAAATACTTGCCATTTTTGAGGAAGAAGATGATTTAGATACGTACAAAGAAATTGACATCCTGCCGCAAACTCCTGAAAATGCTTGTGGAGGTGTTACCAATGAAGATTCTGGCGAAGACAACGTGAACATCAACAATCTGCCTGGAAGTTTGCTTTGAACTGAGGCAGAAATACATAAGACTAGCTACTCTGCAGAAACTGAAGGAACTTCTGAGCCTTAATCAAGAAAAATGCGGCAGAAAACTGGACCACTTAGAGTTTTGTAGAAGAATTGCAATACTCTGCAGACATGAAGCTGCTCCAAAATGAGCTACTGGTAAACCTCCAAAGCATGAGAATATGGACTCCAGATATGATTGCACTGATAATTTTGTAGCACCACAGGAGAACAGAACACGTCGACTGTGTCACATGAAGACTCCAGCAATATGCAATAAATTTGAAGTGGGTCTGCATGTGAAATTTTTCCTTGCATACCACACCAAAGCATAATAGCATTATTGAAAATATGTTTTAAAATTTTCTTTGTTCTGTTTATGAAAAATAGCTCCAATTTGCATTCACCTTGATTTCTACTAACAATAATTCTATATTTTTTATGACAGTATAATATATTACTTGTCTACTGAAATGTTACTCTTGTTTCTAGTATCCAGTACACAGCGCCTTCTTTTGAAACATAGGCACTATCCTTACCTGCCCTTGTTCCTAACGTACCACAAGGGACACTTGATTATTCAGAGACAACTATATGTTGGGCAGTAAAACCTGTCAAAATAAATAAAACTAACTTAAAACAACACAATACGTAGGAATTAAAGGAAAATTTATATTAGAAATCATTTCAGGCATATCTGGGTTAATTTCACAAACCCACAGTCACAATTGCTGTCAGGAGTGGGATACACGACATGGAGGCTGCATTGGCACAGATTCCAGAGAAGTTAGAGACAGCAAATAACAACTTGGCCGCAACGATGACCACATTGACCGAATTAACAACGAAGACGGCAAATAGCAACCTGGCCGTGAAGTTGGAGTCGACAAATCACAACCTGGCCGTGGAGCTGAAAGAAATGAAGACAACCTCGAACCTTGCTGGGACTATGGCAGAAATTAAGGCCGAATTGATAGCGGAAATGAAAGCAGCGAACGACAGCCTAGTCACGGAAATGAAGGCCAAATTATCTGAAATGAAGGCTGCTGGCTAAAGTGGACAAGTGCGTCAAGGACCTGGCAAACCGCGTTAACGACCTAGAGGGAAAGGCCGACAGCAACACCAAGTCCCTGAATGCTATGCTGGAGGACATGAAATCAAGAGGAGTGATTGAAGATTCCGACAGCCCTTGCTGTTCCCCTGTAGTCTTGGTGACAAAGAAGAATGGTGAGCTACGCTTCTGCGTGAAATACAGGAAGCTGAACACTGCTACCAGGAAGGACTGTTTCCCCTTACCCCGGATTGACGACACCCTGGACATGCTTCCTGATGCGCAGTGGTTCTTGACCCTGGACCTGAAGTCTGGTTACTGGCAGGTAGCACTAGACCCGAGAGACAAGGAGAAGACAGCAATCTCGGCAGGCCAAGGGCTTTGGCAGTTCAGTTATGCCCTTGGTCTTTGAAACACACCAGCTACATTCCAACGTCTCATGGAGTCAGTGATGAGAGGACTGACTTATGACGCCTGCCTACTATACCTGGACATCATCATCGTTGGCAAGACCTTCCAAGACCATCTCGAAAAACTGAGCAAAGTGTAC
Source organism: Mantis religiosa (assembly GCA_030765055.1). Taxonomy (NCBI): domain Eukaryota; kingdom Metazoa; phylum Arthropoda; class Insecta; order Mantodea; family Mantidae; genus Mantis; species Mantis religiosa. The sequence goes on from CM060950.1 coordinate 310,346,850, forward strand.
ATAGACTGCAGGCAACAAACCTGAAGCTGAACACGAAGTACCAGCTATTTCGCAAGGAAGTCAACTACTTGGGTCACATTGTCTCACCAACCGGAGTGGCCACAGACCCGAAGAAGACGCAGGCCGTGAGAGATTGGCCTCGGCCAAAGGATAAGATAGAATTGTGCAGTTTCCTGGGGCTGTGCAGCTACTACCGCCGTTTCATAAACGGGTTCTCCAACATCGCCTAGCACCTCACTCGCCCGACAGAAGAACACCGGCTTTATGCATGGTTGGAGGACACCGAAGGTGCTTTTCAGCAGCTGAAGAACACACTTTGTAGTGCTCCTATTTTGGGATTTCCACAACCATGCGGCGCCATCATTGTGGACACCGACGCCAGCGACCATTGCATTGGAGGCATCTTATCCCAAGTTCAGGACGGCCACGAGTGGGTGATAGCTTACTACAGCAAGACGGTCTCCAAGGCAGAGAACTACTGCGTTACCCGGCGAGAACTACTGGCGGTACTAAAATCCTTGGAGCACTTCCACAAGTACCTGTACGGTCAGGCATTCCACCTGAGGACTGACCATTCCGCCCTCACCTGGCTACTTAGTTTTAGGAACCTGGAAGGCCAGACAGCCCGTTGGGTCCAAATGATGCAGGAGTACGACTTCACCTCTGAACATAGGAGAGGGAAGAGCCACGACAACGAAGATGCCATGTCCCAAAGACCCTGTCCGGAAGAGTGCGGCCAGTGCACAAGAGTGGAAGTGAAAGAGCGTGCCGCAGCTGTCAGAGTAGTCACGGCAGTGCCTGCGGACGGCTGGGATAGCGCAGGCATGAGGAGGGAGCAGGTGGCAGACGCTAACTTGGGGCGCTGCATACAAGTCGCACTGGGCCCAATAGGAATCGTTGAAGACCAAAGAAGGTGTGCTGTTCCGGGTATGGGAGTGAACGGATGGGAAGACGCAGAGGGAGCAGTTGGTACTTCCCCGAGTAAGGTCCCAGAAGTCTTGGAGGAATTGCACGCTGGTACTTCAGGAGGACACCTGCGAGCAAACCGAACGATCGACGAACTCCGACAGCGCTACTACTGGCTGAGGCTGTGAGTAGACGCTGAGAGGTTTTGCTGTCAATGTCACATGTGCGCGGCGAGTCGCAGGCCCCAGACTAGGAACCAGGGTCGCATGCAGCAGTACAACGCCGGATCGCCTTTCAAACGCATCGCTGTCGACATAGCTGGACCATTCCCAGTGTCCGACCGAGGCAACAATACCTGATGGTGACCATGGACTATTTCACCAAGTAGTCGGAGGTGCATGCCATCCCGAACCAGCAGGCAAAGACGATCACAGACTGCCTCGTGGAGCAACTGTTCTGCTGTTTTTGGGTACCGTTATATCTCCACAGTGACCAGGGCATCAATTTTGAGTCTAACCTGATGAAGGAGGCACTGGAAAGACTTGGGGTGAACAAGACCTGCACAACACCCCTACACCCGCAGTCGGAAGGCATTTTTTTGTTGTTGTAATTTATGTCCTCCAACGTTAAGTCATATCGGACGATAAATGGAATGGATGAAATTATGCTCAAATGAGTCCGGAGTCCATGGAGCTTAGAGGATAAGGGAAAACCCTGGAAAAACCTTATCCAGGTAACTCAACGTGACCGAGATTCGAACTCGGGTCCTCTTGAACGTGAGGCAGACATTCTACCACCTAGCTACCAAGGCGGTCGGAAGGCATGGTCGCGAGGTACATCAAGACCCTAGAACATCTGAGGAAGGTCGTGGCCAGCCATCAGCGAGACTGGAAAGTCAAGGTGTCACTGTTTCTGCTGGCCTACCGCTCGTCGACACACGACACCACTGGGATGACGCCAGCCAGCTTAATGTTCGGCCGAGAGTTACGCCTCCATTGTGACCTGGCGTTTGGGAGCCCCCCGGAAGCGAAACAGCCAGCAACCGATATGTGGAGAACTTGGTGGACCGTCTCCACAACATGCATGAGATGGCTCGTCAGAACATCCAGATGGTGAGTGACCGCATGAAGACCCGATATGACAGGCAACCCAACAGCCAAGGGTTCTAGCAAGGTGTCTTGGTCTGGTTGTACCGTCCTACCCGGACCAAGCGACACTTTCCGAAGCTTCAGCAACCATGGCAAGGACCATTCCTGGTGGTAAAGAGGATTAACGACGTGGTCTACCGCATCCAGAAGGTGCCCCGAGGAAAAATATTGGTGGTACACCTGGATCATCTGCCCACTACGATGGTGCTGTTCGGGACCAGCCTTGAGGAGGGAGCAGTGTCGCGAACGCATTGTTGAGGCGAGGCAGCGCAGCCGACGATTTCAAAGAGACGGACAGTTTTGTGTGGAGATAAAAGGTTGCCGAAACAGTGGGGCAAGGAGACGGATTTCTGGAAAGTTTGTCTTTCTTCTAACGCCGCCCTGATTGTTTGAGAACCTTCCACGAATTTCTGGAATAGTGAGTAAGTCATAAAAGGAACCGACGTCCCCCACTGGGGGACAGTTGTTAATTAAACTCGTGTGTGCCAACAGCTGTATCAACTTTGTTTGGGGGCGATGACCTTGCAAGTTGTATTGTGTATGTGACATAATTCTGGACTGTCAGGTTGACCAAAATGTGTTTCTAAGGAAATAAAGAGCAACTTTTAATGTTTGTAATCTGAACTTTTAATTTCATGAACCCAGTAAGTCACAATATGAAACTTGGATGGACAGTAACATAACTGTAAAGAGGTGCTACCAGTCTGAAGAGGTTTTTGGAGTGGCTGGAAGTTACAATGCAAGCAATTAGCCCATTCTTTTACATTCTGGAGGCAAGAAGGGTTTTGTGAATGGAGCAAAACTTCTCTATAAGGCAGGAAGCAAAAGTAGAGATTACAATGGCCTAATGAACCATCAAAATTTTGAACAATGGTTGAAAAAAATGCTTATTCTACACATGCCAACTTATTCAGTTATAATTTTGGACAACGCACCATACCATTCAGTCTTCTCTGAAAGGTGCCCCACTAAATATTCTACGAAGAGACAGTTAATTTCCTGCAGAAACGTAGTATTAATTGTGTTGATGAAATGAGGAAAGGAGGTTTATTGCCCCCTTCAGAAAGTCTATCGGCCAAGAAAAAAGGAGTACAGAAACAATAGGTTTCTTACGAATTTAGAATACACACCAGTTAGACTACCACCATAAAAGTGTGATCTAAACTTTATCGGGTTCACTTGGGATAAGATAAAAGATCATGCAAGAAGTCACATCAAAGAAAACCTGAGTTTGGAAGTTAATTTTGACGTCACTGTTACTAAATCCCTCCAATCACACATAAACAATTCAAGTGTTTATTCTGCTGATGTTTCACTATGTGAATTCACTAATTCAAGTTAATTTTCGATTTCCCTTTCCACTTCCCTTGTTTGGGTTAACAATCTTTCCTGATGTTTTTTGTAACCCATAAGATATGATACTGGGACTTTGTGGGTTCGTGAAATTAAAAGTCCAATTGCACCACTCAAAAATGTTCTTTATTTCCACCGAATTACAATCGGAACACTTGCCGATTACACAGAATTACGTAATGCACACAATTACAATTCACCAGTCCGTCTGTCACAGGTCCACTGCGCACAGTTATGTACACTTCTCCGATGCACGTACACAGTCCGTTCCCTCACTGGGTGCTCCTCACGACTGCTCGACAAGAACTGAACTGACTTGCCAACTGCAGCCCCTTTTTATAGGAATATCGCTGTTTCTCGAAGTCTCGCAATTCAGTGAATCATTCTGCAGGTTCTAGACGTCAAGGAAGAGGGAAAGAGATGGCTAACAATGTTTTTCCAAGCATCCCCCTCGTTACCGCTACAAGACAGATGGGTAGGCGTGGTCGAATGTTTCCCTTCTGCTGCTGCTGCTACCCTGCTGCCGGCTGGTTCTATCGGGACTTCCAACGTTCGGGTGACAACACCAAATACCAAAGTATAAAAATTGAAAGAAGCATAGAGACAGTGAAGCACAAGTTAAAATAAAAGGAATCGAGAAGATACTGACACATTGCTTCACTCACACTAATTTTCACAGGACATGTTTCAAGAGCTGTTGCTCCCACCATTAGCTGAGACCCGACTGGTGCAACTTGTAGTGTTTTCCTCCTTCTCCGTGTCATTGGTAGATGGCATGATGTATTTGTCAAAGATGTTTGGTGGTGGGGTTTCGAAATACATGATTCAGTAACGATTTTTATTAATGAAGGTTTTTTCCCATATGGCAAGATCTATAAGATGACTAATATGTTTTATTAAAGCTGTCTCAAAGTTAATATCAGGTATGATATTTAAAAAATGAAAAGCAACTGCTGATTTGTCTATTTCATAGTTTTTAATGTTGTGTATGTGTTCTTTAGTTCTGATGTCAATATTTCTTTTTGTTTTTCCTACATATATATATATATATATATATATATATATATATATATATATATATATTTTAGGACAGCCCGGCTCGGTAGCATAGATGGTAGCATGCCTGCCTCAGGTTCAAGAGGTCCCGGGTTCGAATCTCGGTCAGGGTGAGTTACCTGGATAAGGTTTTTTCTTGGTTTTTCCCTTATCCCGGAAGACGAATGTTGGGTAACTCTAAGCTCCATGAATCCCGGGCTCATATGAGTATCATTTCAGCCATTCCATTCATCGTCCAATATGACTTAACGTTGGAGGACGTAAATTGCAAAAAAGGGACAAGATTCACACTTGATCTTGTAGATTCCCAGTCTTTCTTTTGCAGTAATTGAATTTTTTGGGGGTCTTTTAAGGAATTCTTGATACTGATCTATTTTGAGGTGCATGAACTATGTTGTGTGTTGAAAAAATCTTTTGGAATTTATTATGGACTTATGGTGGAAGGTAAGTTTCTTCATTTTTTTTTTCTTTTTTCCACCTGTAGGTTCCTGGGTGTGGTTTCTTTTATTTTCTTGGCCCTATTGTTTTTGTTAATTGTTTTGTCCACTAAATTTGGGTTCAAACCGTTATACATAGCTACTGTTTTTATATGTAGATATTCTTCTTGATAACCCTCTCTGCTCAGTGGAAAATTGATCATACGAAAGACTAAACTGTTGAAAACGGCATGTTGGTGTTGTTTTGGGTGGAAACTATTATTCTTAATAATAGTGTGTAGGTGTGTAGGTTTCCTGCAAATGCCAAAAGCGACTTTGTTATCCATTTTTTAAATCTTGATGTCCAAAAAGGGAAGAACCGCATCCTTTTTCGTTTCCAATGTAAATTTTATAGCTGGACTGTGAATATTCGTAAGTCTAAGAGCATCTTGTATGAGTCTTTCAGGTACTATTGCAAAAAAATGTCAACAATACGATACCAAACTTTGAAATAACTTGGAAAGGTTTTTGTGATATGAGTTTTAATAGCACTTGTGAATAAATCTGCTATGAAGGGAGAGCTAGGCTCATTTTATGTTTATAGATCTGTACGTTTAAATTGAAAAAATTCTGATTGATAGAAATTTCTGTAAGTTGTGAAAGTTCTTCTATTTCTTCTGAGGTTACTTGTGTTGATTTCAGCCATTATTTGAGAAGTGGAATAAGCTCAGTGGGAGATATACTTGGATATAAAGAAGTGATGTCAAAAGAAACTAATGCATCTGTAGAGTTGACAGTTGTGTTCTTCAAGGGATTTATCAACTCAAGCGAGTTTTTGATACTTAAATTTTTGAACTTTGTGAAAGATCTGAAGATTTGAATCAGCCATTTTGATGTTTGGTAAGTGGGTGCACCAATGTTATTAATTTTTAGTCTGAGGGTAATTTTGGATTGTGTATCTTATTCTTAGATTTCTCTTTTTTAGTCAGCACTTTATTATTTTTAAGAGCTATATCCACAGATTTACATGCTTTATTTTTTTTTCCCCAGTTTAACCAATTCCTTCTCTTAGTTAATTGATGGAAATTGATTTATTCATACCCAGCCGTATATAGGCTAAAGTTTTTGATAGTCAACATGAAAAATTCAATGCCATGGTCGGGATTTGAACCACGGATCTCCTGGTTTCTGTCCAGTCGCTCTAACCCATTTTGCTATCATGGGTAGGGAGGTCACCAGGAGATCCGTGGTTCAAATCGTGGCCATGGCATTGAATTTTTCATGTTGACTATCAAAAACCTTAGTCTATATACGGCTAGTATGAAGAAATGATTAATTTCCATCAATTAACTAAAATAATAAGTATTAAATGATAAAGCCTGGGACTCAAGTACTTAGGATAGTAAGTCGCCACAAACGGTGTATCTCAGATGCGAGAGCCCCTAGTGGTCTACCAGGGAAATATAGGAGTCATATGGAGAATTTAATGTCAGGACGGCACGTTGGCCATGACTGGATGGAAACCAGGAGATCCGTGGTTCAAATCCCGGCCATGGCATTGAATATTTCATGTTGACTATCTATCAAATTCCTTCTCACTTAAAAGGTTGTCCATCTTATTGAAATAGTTCTCTTGATTCATTATCACTATTTTGTTACTTTTATTTGCTTTTGTGTAAACTACCAGTCTTTCATTTAAACTTTTATGTAATTTTTTATATGAGCTTCTTTTAAAATATGCATTTTGAATATAATCTAAAATCTCCATACATTGTGTCTTAATCACAGACATATGATTTTCAGGCAAATTATATATGGCTATTTTAATGTCTGCGATATAGTTTTCTATTTTTTGTGTGTTATCTACACACGTTTTTAGACCTTTGTTTAAAAAACTTTATTTCTTTTTCAGTGAGCTTGCATGTAGATAGATTTGTTACATTGTATGGTTTTTTAAGCTGAGAATAACTTATCTTGTTTTTTGTGTGGGTTAGATCCATACTGCTTTGGAAGGTTGATAAACTTTTGTTTCAGTGGCTGTTTATATAAAAAATTAAAGAAATATGAAAAATCACTTAAAAATGTAAATGAAAAACAGATAGTATACACAAAAGTGGATAAAGGTAACAAAATAATTATAATGGATGAAGAGGACTATTTCAATAAAATGGACAACCTTTCAAGTGAGAAGCTATTTGTTAAACTAAAGAAAGCATGTAAATCTGTGGAATAAGCTCTTAAAAGTAATAAAACGCTGACTAAAAAAAAAGAGGAATCTAAGAATAAGATACACAATCCAAAATTACCATACATACATGGTTTACCCAAGAAACAAACCCGAAATTACCCTCAGACCAAAAATTAATAACACTGGTGCACCCACTTACCAAACATCAAAATGCCTGGTTCACATCTTCAGATCTTTCACAAAGTACAAAAATTTAAGTATCAAAAACTCGCTTGAGTTGATAAATCCCTTGAAGAACACAACTGTCAACTCTACAGATGCATTAGTTTCTTTTGACATCACTTCTTTATATCCAAGTATATCTCCCACTGAGCTTATCCCACTTCTCAAATAATGGCTGAAATCAACACAAGTAACCTCAGAAGAAATAGAAGAACTTTCACAACTTACAGAAATTTCTATCAATCAGAATTTTTTCAATTTAAACGTACAGATCTATAAACATAAAATGAGCCTAGCTCTCCCTTCATAGCAGATTTTGGACATCAAGATTAAAAAAAATGGATAACAAAGTCGCTGTAGGTATTTGCAGGAAACCGACACACATGGTTCATTATATAAAGAATAATAGTTTCAATCCAAAACAACACCAACATGCCATTTTCAACAGTTTAATCTTTAGTAACATCAACATTCCACTGAGCAGAGAAGATTATCAAGAACACCTCCACATAAAAACGGTAGCTATGTCCACCGATTTGAACCCAAATTTAGTGGACAAAAAAATTAACATACTCAACAGGGCCAACAAAATAAAAGAAACCACCACCCTGGAACCTACAGTGGGAAAAGAAGAAAATTTAAGAAATTTACCTTCCACCCATCAGTCAATAATAAATTACAAAAAATCTTCTCAACACACAACATAGTTCTTGCACCTCAAAATAGATTCAATCAAGAATTTGTTAAACGGCCCCGCAAAAACTTCAATTACTGCAAAAGAAAAACTAAGAATCTATGAGAACAAATGTGAAATATATTGACATCAGAAATAAAGAACATATATGCAGCATTAAAAATGGTGAAACAGACAAATCAGAAGTTGCCAGACATGATATTAACTAGATAACAGCTTTAATAAAACAGGTTAGTCATCCTATAGATCTTGCCATATAGAAAAAGATCTTCATTAATAAAAATTTTCATAGAATCATTAATTTTGAAACCCCACCAAAAGACATCTTTGACAAATACACTATGCCATCTACCGACAACAAGGAGGAAAACGCTACAATTTACACCAGTCGAGATTCAGCTGATGATGGAAACAACAGCTCTTGAAACATGTTCTGTGAAAAACAGTGTGAGTGAAGCAGTGTGTCAATATTTTCTCAATTCACTTTTATTTTTACCAAATACTAAATTAGAAACTTCTCAAAGAATCAGCTGAAAGCATACAAAATATTACTGCAGAAACAATATGCCAGACCAAACACAAAATAGGCAATGGAAGGGATGGCATTAGGTACTTCCTGTCCTTTCAGCCAAAGAACACAGATGGTCTATTTTCTAAGACTGTGAGGCCTTGAATCCAATGCTAATGATTTATAACAAAGGCCAAAGATTGCAGCAAATTTAAAAAAAAGACAAAGTGCACATATGAAAAATCATTATGTTCAACTTGAAATAAAACTGACTGGGATCACAAAATATTCCATGTCACCTCTCTAGGGTTAAGAGTGGTTGACTCCATCTTTCGTAACATTTAAAAATAATTGAAATGAATCCCACTCACAGTGCATAATGTTCACTTAAAAAAAATACTACTGAGATTTCCACTCATAATAATTTGTAATTGTCGACCAATTTTACTTGTACCAATTACAATACCCAACAAATAAAACTTTCTCATACTTCCGCGATAAAAGTAGGTGATTCTTAAGGAAAAAGATGTGCTGATTTTGAAAATTGCCACAGAAATCTACTCTCCTTCAGGTTAAAAATAAATTAAGTTTCTCATCTATGAGGTTTCAGATAAGATATTATGTTACATTTATTATTGTGATATGGTATAGTACTATATATCATGGTAATTAAGATTAATTCAAAATGTTTTACATGCATGCAATAATATTTGGACTATATATTTAAGGGACAATCTTATAACTGTGCTTAAAAGTGCAAGGTAGCATATGATTTGCCTCTTGTACTCCTGTCTGATTTCCCTCACAAAAACCAACAATAATCTGCCATCATTACTGGCTCCTTACGACCCTGATACCTCTTCTCTATGATGGAAATGCCCTGATGAAAACATTCCCCTTGTTCATCACTAATATTACCCAGATTTTCCAGAACGTCTAAATGTGAATGGAGGAAATGAATTTTCAAAGACATTCTACAACCTATGTCTTTGCAGCATTTCAACAAATTTGAGACCAAGTTATATATTAATTTATAGATGAGTCGTATTTATTACACATCTGCTTCACTTACGTACCCATTTTGAGGACATGTTTCGCAAATCATCGTTTGCATCTTCGGCTCTTATGCGACTACAGCTTGATCCAGTGGTGTGGGTAATTCTAGAGTTGCTGGTGCCATCTGTTGATTTAGTGATGAACTTAAATGTGGGATTCTTTTCTGGAAGGATTTCAAAGTTCATTACTTGGTTTTTATGTTTTTCTATGTAACTAATGAACTTTGAAATCCCACATTTAAGTTCATCACTAAATCAACAGATGGCAGCAGCAACTCCAGAATTACCCACACCACTGGATCAAGCTTTAGTCGCATAAGAGCCAAAGATGCAAACGATGATTTGCGAAACATGTCCTCAAAATAGGTACGTAAGTGAAGCAGATGTGTAATAAATACGACTCATCTATAAATTAATAATTATTTCGCTTCACTGTGGTGTTCCAATACAGTTAAATCTTGATACAAAGTTATATAGTTTTTTCTTTGTGTTTCCAAGAAAACCATACACAACTCCTATAAATGATTCCCAAGCTGCTAATTCTACCATTTGTAAAGTTTTTTTCTCAAACATTTCGCCCTCACGAGTTTTTGGTTTTGAGCTCCAACAAAAATTCCTATCAAGTTTGTGTAAGTCAACTGTAGAAACTTGCCTTGCAAATATACAAATCCACTACCGTCCTTGTTGATTGCCTAAACAAATTTCATCAGCCCAAGTTTTATATCTAAGGGAGGAAGAAGAATCTTATCAGGCTAAACCAATTGTTTGTTTTACATTACTCTCCCCTGGGACATATTCTTGCCACTTGCCCCACTGTTTTACCATATGTTTTTGCATATCACAGTTGTCCCACAAACATAAAAAACAATAATATTTTGTGAGTTCCCCTTGTAATGTAAGCACCAAACCAATTACTTTAAGGTCACCATGTACGATGAACCTCACATTTTAAAACACGTATAATTTTGGCCATACTTTCATAACTTTCTTAAGAAAAATGGAACAGATGGAAGTTCATTACCACAGTGAAGTAACACAGCCTTTAAGCTGCAGTTTGATGAATCTAAAAACAATTGCCTGTCATCTGGATTATGTTCAATTCCTAGCTCACTCATTAAACCATTGATATTTATACAGAAACATATATTCTCTTCCATTGAAAAATATTTTCCAAATATCTGATGTCTATTTTGAAACTCTAGGCCCAAGTAATTTCCATTGTTGCAACCTGGAACCTAGAAGTTCAGATTCTTCTTCTGGGAAATTTAAGTTGGGTACCAAATCATTCAAGTCTACTTGCTCTACAATATGTCCTTCACTTTCAGAATTTTCTGATTGAAAGTCAGAATCTGTTGAAGTAGAGGCCTGGCTAAATCCTACAGTATGTTTTCATCTTTATATTTTGTACCTGCATAAATAATTGTGTAGGACACGAGTGGGTAATCTATGACATGCGTGTTACTGATTGGTACACACACTTGTTTTCGATTATGTATATCTTAAGTATGAAAAAGTGTGACGTGATGTGTCATTTTAAGCATCACTTTCAGAGTCTATGTGTAAAAATGAACTAAAAACATGTATTGTCTTTGCAGAGGTAAATTTCATGTTGGGTAGTGTTGTTGTTGTTGTTTTCAAATGCTAGTCTTTGGCAATGAAGCCATTAGCTCTCTTGCTCTCCAATAATTAAGTCTCTTACGCTGGCCTGTCATGTCGTACAAATGTTCCACAATTGGTGCTTGTGAGAAAAGCCGATGGACTTTAAAATTCCTCCGGCCAGCTCCGATGAACCTATTAACCAAAGACAGGTGTGGCCCTCCAGACATACTGGGGGTTAAAGTGAGTGGACGATGTAACCACCATTACAAGCAAAAAATTGGTGTCCACTTAAAAAACGGTTACATTCATATATCGAGATTTAACTGTATTGGAACACCACAGTGAAGCGAAATAATTATTAATTTATAGATGAGTCGTATTTATTACAAATCTGCTTCACTTTCGTACCTATTTTGAGGATATGTTTTGCAAATCATCGTTTGCATCTTCGGCTCTTATGCAACTAAAGCTTGATCCAGTGGTGTGGGTAATTCTGGAGTTGCTGCTGCCATCTGTTGATTTAGTGATGAACTTAAATGTGGGATTCTCTTCTGGCGGGATTTCAAAGTTCATTAGTTGGTTTTTATGTTTTTCTATGTATATTCTCTCCCATATGATGAGTTCACTATGTTTTTGTACGTATTTTAGTAATTCGGTGCTATCTTCAATTTCATGATTTTCAGACCAGAAATGAGCTGCTATTGCGAACTTATCAATATTTTTGTATCTTAACCGCTTCGCCGATGGCCATTTAAATCCTTCAGGGGCTGGCAACGGACACCCAATAAACAGAACAGGACATTTAAATTGTTAAATGCTGTAAAAATGCATCATAAATACAATTCCGTATCTTCCGTATTTATTAAGTTATTTAAACGAAACAAAAACTGGTTTAAAACTCATTAAAGGCAGTATAAATCTACAGTAACAATAAAGTATAGACTACATTAATAAATTGTTGAAATTTCACTACTTTGTTTCACTGTAGTAAAAGCCATTCTTTGTGCCGAACGCGCCTAATATGTGAATCATTTTGTTTTGTGTGTATACGAGCCATAGTATGTATGTATAGCTACGTAAGCGACTTCTCAGGTTCAAGTTTAGTTTATTTATGCTATGCCAAGCGATAATATGACGAGAATATGTTGCGTCACACACTCACACACTGGAATTAAAACTCTGTCAGCATCTGTTATTACAGTGTTTCTCAACCAAGGTTTCTAGTAGCCTTATGCAGCAGTTTTCGCTCTGTATTTCAGTTATTTATACTCTCTCTTTGTTCAGAGTGATTTCTTGTAGCTATCAAGAGCTAAATGTATGGCACATTTGAAATTGTTAAATTTCAATGTTAACCATGGCTTATCCCGGTAATGTAGCAAATAAATTAGCTTGGGTATGATGTGTACAGGCTTCTGATATTACTGTAGAAAATCTGGAAGATTTGTTGTACGATTATGAAGGAGATCTTTAGGACATACGTAGCAGTGACGTGTACTGGTCTACAGCTGGCATGTTATCTACTCCATTGTTTGGGGAAATGGCGGGTCAAATATGCGTGATACGGATCAGCTATTACCAGCTATCCCTCTTTACGGAAAAGAGTTAAATGGTAAAAAAAAAAGTATTTTTATACCACTGGATGTAACTATGCACAGTTGTTTAGTAATTTTCAGAGCTGTAAAAGACATTCATCTACCTTTACTTGCGCGTATAAAGAGCTCGTAACCTAATTGAGTATTATAATACTCAGAGGCCTCTTTATACTAGGGGGTAGCAAAATTCACCCCATCATCCCTCATACTTGACAGAAAACACTTTCCTAAAGGTATACCACCCACACCCAAAAAACTTGTAACCATTTCGAAAATGTGTAGTGTGTTGCGAAAAAGAAGTTCGCAAGGAAACCAATATTATTGGGTGTGAATCTGCAGATGTGCCCTTGGGTGTTTATCCAGGTTTGGAGGTGTACAATTCAAAAAGAAACCTTTAAGGATACGTTTACATTCCTTATAGAACTAATTTAAATTTATTGTAAAACAGCAAGATTAAAATAATTGGCGTTACATGAGCATTAAATGCATGTATGCGCAGGACGTCTATACACGTCCATATCGGTTTGGGGCATTTTAACTTGGACGTCATATGACGTCCATATCGGTGAAAGGGTTAAGTGCCTAAAGTGTTCTTTCTTTCTAGTGCCTATGTTTCTTTTTGTTCTCCCTATGTAAATTTTTTCACAGTCTTTACACTTAATCTTGTAAATGCCTGACTTTTCCTCTGATTTTATCTTATCAGTATTATTACTGTGAAGTAGGTTTTTAATGTTGTAATTGTTTTTTGGTGCCAATGTTATATTGTATTTCTTTAATATTTTTTGGAACTTTTTTGTGGCCCAGGGGTGGTAAGTAAATTTAGCAAATCTAATTTCTTGTTTTATTGGTGTGAGAGCTGTGATCTGTTTTGATCTCTTTTGAAGTTTGAATGATTTTAGTTTTTTATCTACAAGGTTTTTTCCATATCCATTTTAATTGCAGTTTTTAAGATATGATGGTATTCTTTTTTATATTCTTGCTGGCTGAGGGGTAGATTTACTAATCTGTGTGTGAGACTGTTGATGGTGGCATGTTTGTGTGGAATTGGGTTGAAACTATTTGCTTTGATATAATTATCTGTGTGTGTTGCTTTTCTATAGATACCAAATTCTAGTGTTTCATTGCTTTTTGTGATTTTAAGGTCCAAAAAAGGTAGAGTGCAGTCCTCTTCAGTTTCCACTGTGAATTGTATGCTGGGTTCTTGCAGGTTGAGTAGTTTCAAAGCATCATCTATTAGTTTGTAGGGCACTATTGCAAAGATGTCGTCTACGTATCTGTACCATGTTTTACAAATATGAGGGAAGGCTTTAGTTATATGTGTTTCGAAAAAGCTCATGTATAGATTGGCCAAAAATGGTGATAGCGGGCTTACCATAGCTAGTCCTGAAATTTGTTTATAATATTTTCCATCGAAGACAAAATAATTTTGATGTATACATATTTCAGTCATTGCCAAATATTCTTCTATTGCATTGGCATCTAGGTTAATAGAATTTAGCCATTTTTTCAGTTGAATCAAAATTTTGTCTAATGGAATGTTAGGGAAGAGGGAGCGGACATCAAAGGATACTAAAGTGTCATGAGGTTTTAGTTTAAGATTTTGAATTTTTTCTACCAGGCCTAGAGTTTTTTATGCTCAGAGTATGGAACTGTTGAAAGGACTGAAATTTTTTGGACAGCCATTTTGCCAGAAGGTAAGTAGGAGTGTTGATATTATTTACAATGGGTCTCATGGGTATGTTGGGATTGTGTATTTTAGGCAAACCATATAGTCTTGCAAGGGTAGGGTTGTCCGGTTTGATAGTTTTTTGTTCTGCAGTTGTTAAAATTTTACTATTAATGATGGTTTTTTGTACATCTTTTATGTATCGGTTGAGTGGATTAGAATATATTTCTTGGAATTCTTTTTGTTGTAGTAACTCTAACATTTTTTTCTTGTATGTAGCTGTGTTGTATGTTGACTTTCATTAACAAAGATTGCTGCAATTTCAATCTGTGCTTCAAAGCTTCAAATTTTTCTATATGCAAACTTTTGTATATTTTGAGTAATAATTTTGAAAATGGTTAGTTTCATAATGACGTTTAATGTTATATTCTTTGAGAATGGCTATGGTTTCATTGCAAATCAAACATAGCACCTTATTACTTAACTCAATCATGAGATATTGATACTTCCACTGATATTTTAATGTTGTGCATTCACTGTCTATTTTTGGTCTCTTTATCTTCTTCATTTTAGTAAATAAAAAAAAAAGCAGGTCAATTCAAAATACTGTTAAATGTTAAATTTGCTAACTTAATGATTCATCTCAAACTATTTAAGCGATCATGATGAAATTTTAATAGACCAATACTATTTTTCTTGGTGATGGAAATTTTTGAAAAATTTTCAATAATTATTTTTTAAAAAATTAACTATACGTCTAAATATAATCCTAGTTCCATAGTAGCATCAATGTGTTGTTATTATCATATTAAAATTTTAATACGCTAGTTAATACAGTTTCTGAGAAAATGAGTCATTTATACTGAAAAATGTTAGTTACAGAACATTCAGTTTTAAGTAAAAATTTAGAAACAAACCTAAATACATCTGAAGAACCATACAGAATCCTTCTAGAATCCACCTGATATGTAATCTTCGTCCTCCTCAGCATCCTCCTGTTGAAGCCTGGCTCTTCTTCTTGCAGATATGGCCTCTTTAGTCATGTTTTGCGTGGCCAATTCTGCTTTTGTCAACCTCAGAGGGTCTGTTAGTATGGTAGCTCTGTCTCTACCCACTTTTACTCCTAGGTATTCTGGTATACTAATTCTGCCCACATTATCTTTGTTGAAGATTAACACAAAATCATACACTCCTGATTCCAAGTTTTTCTTCCTACAAAAGTGTTTTTGGCACACACATTATGTTGTCAAAAGATTCATCTGCATTCTGTGTCTTGTCATGCAAACGCTTCACCAACAACTTCGAATGGGCTAGTTTTTCCTATACTGGCTTTATGGCCAACATCACAGCTTTGTCCATTGCATTTTTGTGGTGATAATAATCCCTGAAGCTTCAGCATGTAAATACTTGCATCAATCAACTAAGCACATGTTGTGTAGTGGTTTGGAATCTGTTGACATCATCTGAAAATATGTAGCCCAGAATGTTCTAGCATACTTTCTAAATTACCCACATTGTCTCTAGTAACTTTCCCATAATAGGTTTGGAGTTTGTCAATGATACCATTTGTGAGTCAACCCTTATAGTTTTCCTACCAGACAATGAAGTTTTGGCTAACTGCTGTTTCATTCTCCTAAGATGTGTCCCCTTCTCTTGTGAACCTGTCCAACATATTCCAGGTTTGGTTTTTTTTTTTTAACTTCTATATGTTCATAAGGATTATCCTATAATTTTCCCTAAAAGATGAGCCTAAATTTACTTCTGTACTCCAGAGACTATAGCAATTATAAACATTTCTCTGAGTGGTGCAGAACACAGAGTATGAAATAGTGGCTATAAGCTCATTTAAAAATGAATTTCAAATAAAAGGAATTGGGCTACAACTATCATTTATATAGCAAATTAAAGAGGAAATTCGACATTAAAACATAGCACAAAAAACTAAAAAAGTGATTTTTTGGCAACTTTGACCATTTAGTCTCCTCTTAACTATGGGTGTTGGTAGGTTCGAAGATGTCTTTTAAGTGGGGTTATGCACTACTTTATTTCATAACAGGCAATTTAGTTTCCTTTGCCTTCCTAGACAGACTGACTTGTGGTCATGCTGTTAAGCCTCTTTATACTCCAATTACTGCCATCTCGAAGTGAGTGGATTACTCCAGAACTTTCTCAAACCAACAAGCTTCTTCACAAATGCTTACTTGCCACTGTGCTTTAGCAAGTACCACTAGCTGCAGCTGTTAGCGATACAGGCTTCTACCATATTTCTGCTTTTGACTACTAGATATCAACAGTCATATCATAACAATAGATAAAAGTGAACTAGCAAATTTAGCAAGCATTTGCTTATTCAAGCAGATACTCGGCGACTACTCTAGAAATTACAGATAATGTTAAGAAAATTAAACTGGTTTTGGCCCTTGGTACTTACTGGAGTTATCAGCATGGCTCTAAGGCTGGAAAGTTTGAAAACCCCTGCTCTAAAGTAATTAACACATAACAGATGTTTGAATAACCTTTCACTTTTTACGTGCACAGTAAACAATCTGCAATCCTTACAGCAAGAAAAGAAGGCAACAACTTAGTGTAAACATTCACAACCATTACAGCATAGCCTTGAGTAGGGCATTCACCGTTAGTGAGTAAGCTGAATACTGAGATCACGGCAGTATAAATGAATAACAGATACATATGATTATGTCCAGGCCACAAAATGACCACTCGATTCAAAAAAGTAGAAGTCAAAACTTAATAATAATAATAATAATAATAATAATAATAATAATAATAATAATAATAATAATAATAATAATAATAATAATAACAATAATAATAAAAGAAATCTCTTTAGAGAGATATTAGGTTCAGGAATAATGTTAGAATTCATGCTTGTGAACACTAATATAATTACTTAACACATTCTTTAACAACCTGTGGCTTTAAGGCAGGCATTTCCCAAAGTGATTCTCCTGTTAGTTTGTTCCAGAAATATGGTCGGTTTTCTCGTTTGCTCCAAAATTTTCGCCAACCTTGTTGAAGTAGTTCTGGTGGTAAATCATGCTCCATAAATACACCAGGAGGTACCCCCTAGAAATAGAAATGACCAATTTAAAAAATGCTCTGTTTTTTCATTTATTAGAATACATAAATGCCAATTTCATATTCTGCAGTATTACTACACTCAAAATGCAAAAATTCATAACCACTTTGCTATTCCCAACAAACTAAATCATGAAGCTCGTTTTAATACTCCTTTGGGAGAAATCTTTCAAAGTTAGTGGCAACTTCCCCACATAACAGAAAACAAATTAAGACAAGGAAGGGGGAAAGAGATAACAGAACATTCAGAATCAGAATAATAGGGGAAACATGCTCCACAGAGAAAACTGCAACACCACACGAGTATCATGATTCAAAGTCACTACCTGTTAATGGTTTGGTAGTGAGTAAGCCGTTAGTGAGTAAGCTCATTAACTTTGGTTGATTAGAAAATGAAATGATACACTGTTTACAGTCCCTACCACCAAACTATAGCAAGTATTGTATTTCACCCAAAACTGAATATCTAGATTTGACCAACAATGCACATTCTGAGCCTCTGAATACATGAAAATTGAAAAAGGTATGTACACTCTGCATCTCTGTGAACATAACTTAAAAATGAGAAACTGGATAAACATCAAACTTGGTTCCAATGTGTAAGGACTATGATACAATGAAGCACAAAATTAATATAATTTTGAGTTAAACTAATACTCAATGCTCCACTTATTGCTAGTATTTACTTAGAATGCATTTCGTTAGGATCTTCCTAACATCATCAGCTGTTGTCGACTAATGGACGTTGGTTTGGTGAACTCATTGGAGGCGATGGGTGCGTCTCTGTCGGTATCTTGACGAACTTGAAGTTTGGGTTTTCTTCAAAGGTAGTGTCGAAATTAAACAATTTTCTTTCATATTTCTTTATGAAGAATTTTTCCCATGTGGTTAATGCAGCTGGACCTTGGATGTTTTTTAATAAGTGGGTTTCTCGTTCTGTATCATGATTCTCCTTCCAAAAATGGTATGCTACTGCCGATTTATCTATTTCTTTGTTCCTAATGTTCCTAAAATGCCCTTTAAGCCTAATGTTATAGTTCCTTTATGTTTTAAGTTGTCACAGCCTTTGCTGTTTATCCGGTACACACCTGATTTTTTGTCTGTGGGTATCTCCTTTGTATTATCTGATTTCAAAAGGTGTTGTGCACTAAATTTGTTCTGTGGGGCCAAAGTAATATTGTGCTCTTTGAAGACTTTTTGGAAAAGGTGTGTAGCTCTGGGATGATATGTAAATTTTCTGTATGAAGTTTCATTGCTCATTGGGGAAAGAGTAGTTACTTGTTTGCATCTTTGTTGTCTTTTGAATTTATCAATTTTCTTTTTGACCAATTCAGCACTGAATCCATTGTATTCTGCAATGTGAATGATATTATTGTACTCTTTGATATATTCCATCTTGTTTAAAGGTACATTAACCAGCCTGTAAGTTTGATAACAGCATGCTTGTGTTGTCTTGGGTTATATCCACTGCTTTTATGAAATTTTCTGTGTGAAACTCAACAATATGCTGCCTCTTGGATAAATCAATGATGCTTCTGTGACCTGAGGGCACAATACACAATAATGTTTTGCTCTTTGCAACTGTTGCAGCAACTTATATAGCAAAAGCTGCCAATGTAATCTAAGCATTTTATCCAAAAGTTATATGTGTGACTTGTTCAGCTTATGCTTTCATTGCAGCCCAAAGAAGTCGGACAAAATTTCCTTGAAAATGACAAACCAATTGGCAGACCAGAGGATATTTGTTAAAGATCCACCATGCAGACAACCTTTCGAATCTCAAGCTCCTGACATTCCATTGTCACTGTAACCTGTTATCACTTAATGGGATACATGGATTGTTTCCTATGTATACTATTGTGACCCTTCCAAACACTTAGGCATGAATTTGTAAAAAACTGAAGCTACTGACAGTGAAGCAAACTAAGTATTATGAAACTGTGCAAAAATAGTTTCAATGAGTGAAATAATGGGGAAATTAACACATGTTAAGCATATTTTGGCTTGTTGTCTAAAACTATTGCACCTGTTCAAGAAAAGGGTGTGTGGCACTGGAAAACATGATTGACAGAACAAGTTCAGATGCATTGAAAAATGTCTCAATGTATCATTACTAACTAAAATTTAAGCTATAATGTTTTGTGCTCCAGCTCCCGGGTCTTGATGGGGGAAAATTTTAACCTGTCTAGCATTGAAGACAAACTTACATCCAGGATTTTGTGTACTTTAAGCATGATTCTATCACATTCATAGATGTTGAAAGGAACAAGGGCTTACTGGCAGACAATCATTTTTTTCCCCTCTAAGAACTTGCAGATGGTTTCTGTCATCTACAATAATGCAGAATGAGGTAACCTGTAAATCATAATGTATAAGTAGATATATAATTTTTCATTAATGTTTCCATGCAGTAATGCATTCAGTTATCTATAATCTGTTTGCTGTAAGAATAAAGTAAATATCAAAGAAGCCATGCCAGGAATGAACCACATTGGCTGGTGGGTTTTAATGCTACCGTATTCTTCCACAATATAGTTCCATGGTTTATTAAGCTTCTTGCTTTACCTGCTTTCAGTAAACCATTCAAGTTGTCATAATATAGCATTATAAAGTGATTACTGAAGGAACAATGACACTCAAAAGCTCAAAAATGCACTGGTTGATGTAACAAAGGTGGCTGTTAAAACTCTGGTGATGGCATTGTTGTTTACGTGTGTAAGCACAGATGTTATGTTAACTAATAACATACTAGAGGCAGAACTCATTACAAAATGCGGAGTAATACTTTATTTGAACATAGAATAGATTAAAGCAGTAGTTTCTTTTTCCCCCCTTCCAGATGTTCCCTTATTATTATCCTGCAAGAAATGTTCCATACATACTGCAAAAGTCAAAGAACTTAAAAATACTCAAAGTATAAAGTTGAATGAAGTGTAGAGACAGTGAAGCACAACTTAGAACAAAAGTGAATCGAGAAGATATTGACACACTGCTTCACTCACACTGTTTTTTCACAGGACTTGTTTCAAGAGCTGGAACTCAACTGGTGCAAATTGCAGTGTTTTCCTCTTTCTCCGTGTCATCAATAGATGGCATGATGTACTTGTCAAAGATGTCCAGTGGTGGAGTTTCAAAATTCATGACTATGATGATTTTTTCCCATACGGAAAGGTCTTTGGGATGATTAACGTATTTTATTAAAGATGTTTCCAAATTGATGTCATGTCTAGTATTCAGAAAATGAAAAGCCACTGCTGACTTTTCTGTTTCACCATTTTTAATGTTTCTTATATGTTCTTTAGCTCTCATGTCAATATTTCTTTTAGTTTTTCCTATATAATTTACATTAAAAATGGTGAAACAGAAAAATCAGCAGTGGCTTTTCATTTTTTGAATACTAGACATGACCTCAACTTGGAAACATCTTTAATAAAATACGTTAATCACCCCATAGACCTTTCCGTATGGGAAAAAAATCTTCATTAACAAAAATGGTCATAGAGTCATGAATTTTGAAACTCCACCACTGGACATCTTTGACAAGTACATCATGCCATCTATCGACGATACGGAGAAAGAGGAAACCACTACAATTTGCACCAGTCAAGTTCCAGTTGATAAGAGCAAAAGCTCTTGAAACATGTCCTGTGAAAAAACAGTGTGAGTGAAGCAGTGTGTCAATATCATCTCAATTCACTTTTGTGCTAACCTAAAAATAGCTTGTTCATATTAAAATGTTCTCATTCTTGTTATAATTTTCACGTGGATATAGTAAAATGGTACTGGAGTTTAATTTAAATAATCCCAAGCATATAACTGAGCAAACAAACATACATGTAGAACAAGCATAAATCTCATAAATAAATTAGTATGTATTTTTGCATATTTTTGGGCTTGTTTTTTGCAGTCATTTTATAGCGTATTTTAAAATTATTTTTAATGTTAATGGTTAAAATTAACTACACTGTTTTATACAATAGGCCTTTTATGACCCCCCACCCCCCCCCCAAAAAGACACCATACTAATGTGAAATATAATCATATAGGTTTAATAGGTTTGTTCCAAGAAGAGCTTGATTGGTTTCTGATTGTCTGAGCAGGAGCATTACAGAAATCTAACAGTGTGTCCCCTCATCTCATATCAAAATCAGGCACTTCAATAAATTTTTAAGGGTGTGGATCCCAGCACAGGAAAATAACTTTGGTTAGAATAATATAGTGTTACTCTGTAAGAATGCACTCAAAAGGCCTCAAAGTGCTAAAATAAATTCACAAAGTTCAACAAAACCCAGCGAAAATGTTGGGAAAACGTGTAGCAAAAGATGTATTTCAAACAAAGTCTTATTACTGTCTGTCTACCCTTCTACTACTTCTTTCTTTCCTCCTACTTTACATTAAACCCAAAAGTTTGGCCAAACTTTTAAATACAAACCATATGAAATGTGGGTTAAATGATGTTGAAATGTCAGAATGGCAATAAAAGTCATATTTGAGTTTGATTTATGAGTCACTATGTTTACACTCAAACTTCACTTACTTGTTGTATAATTGAAACGTTTTCAAGATCATTCGATCTCATCCTCAGCTGTTTGGTGACTAAAAGAACCTTCCTCTTCTTCCACTACTACGGAGCTCCGATCACTCTGCCATCTGGTGTTAGGGGCACTAAGTTTTAATACTTCATTTAATGCCGGGATTTCAAAATTTATAACTTTATCACGGTTTTTGTTTATGAATATTTCTTCCCACATATCCAATTCTATGGGTGTACTTAAAGATTTTAACAGTTTAATGTTGTGGCCAATGTTGTGGTTTTCTGTCCAAAAATGGTGTGAAACTGCAAATTTTTCTGTTTGTTTCAACTTAATGTTCCTCTGGTGTTCTTTTTGCCTGGTTAACAAGTTTCTCTTAGTTTTTCCTATGTAGCTTTTTTCACAGGTTTCACAATTAATCTGATAAATTCCTGATTTCAAATTGTTGGGGATTGTATTTTTCAGTGGTTTATTTAGCAGGTTCCTCAGACTGAATTTGTTTTGGGGTGCTAGTTTTAAGTTTAGTCTTTTGAAGATTCGTTCAAATTTTCTAAAAGACTCATAAATCAAACTCAAATATGAAGAATACTTCACTGCTAATAATGCTTCTACTTTTAATATTTAATAAAAGTCATGTTAGAATCTTCATCATAGTTGAAAAGCTCAGCAATATTACAGTGAGGCAACATATTTATTGTCCATTTTGGTTATATTTGCTATAAGAATGGTTATGTGACAGCTTGGTCTGGTTCTAGCCTCTATGTTGTTTACTAGGCGATTAAATGCAGGTACATGATGATTAGGGCTGTGACAGAGTCGCAACATGAGGAAAGCATATAGAGGAAGAAGGTCTAATGACACCTTGCAGTAGTGTCCAAATAACTATACAAGAAGAATTACACATGTTTCATGAATATTTACTTTATTTCTGCAATACTGTTTATAGCATTTCTGCTACTTTATATAACTGAAACACCTTTATTATATATTTAATGCAAATGCTAATTCACAATGTGCATTGGGATTAACTTCTATGTATTTGTTGCAATAACTGTCAACCACATTTGCAGGTTTTCAAACAAAAATGATTGTCTCCTTTCCAATAACACTAACTTATCAGCAGAAAAGCTGCGTTTGACATCTACTGAAACCACAAGTCCATAATCAAAATTTGTTACACATCTATGTATTACTACATCTATGTATTTTAAAGCACTGTTTAAGTCTGCAGTTATATTGGCAATGTTATGCACTTTATGGTATCCATTATTTTTCTGTAACAGATTTTGCAGTTTCGTAGCTATACTTTTATTTTCCATAGCATTCAGCTTGTTGATAACTAGTTTCAGCTCGGTTCTAAAGCTTGAATTTCAGAGAAAAGAAATATAAAATTTGAGGTAATGTATGTCAATTGATGTTTAATATCAGGGTAACATAAAAGGGCTTGGATTGAATTTATTGCAGTTGCTGCATTACTAATCAAACATATACATCATGTGTTTAATTGCATCTAAATTTGAGGAATAACATTCATATGCTTTTACCCATGTTTCCCCATCATGTTAGAACTAGCACAGGAAGAACAGAAACATAAGGATCAAGATCCTGAAATATTGCCATATGTGAAGGCATTTTAACAAATATCTTTTTGACAGTCCCTACAAACTTAATGGCAGGAAATTAAGATTGTACCTCTTCTGCTAGTCTGTGGTAAGCATGAGCAGGACATGAAAATTAATTGACCTAATGATCTGAACTATAAAGCCTGGGCCTTAAAATACTTACAGCACAGTAGGTCACCATTATGGTAGTTGTCTAATGTGTTTATGAGAACGCCTAGTGGTTTACCAGGAAAAACATGAGTCAGTTGGAGAATTTAATGTCATACTGGCATGTTGGCCATGGTAGCTCAATGGTTAAGAGGAACCGGATGGAGACTGAAGGATCTGTAGTTCAAATCCCTAATATGGCATTGAATTTTTCAGTCTGACTCCACTCTTTTACTTCCCCATTATTTGTGGGATTCATATGGAAACCAGAACAAACACAAATAAAAAACAAGGATGGCAGGGACTTCAAAACTCCAAACAGAACCTGACTCTAAAGTCTCAACTCAGGGAGCTGGTAGTTCTGGCATACCTGAGGATAGGGTTATGGGCCAGATGGCCTCAGGAATAAATCGGCAGAAATCTCTCTCGGGGCTGCTAGAAGGAAACTGCAAAAGTTATAAAGGACTGCTCAACCTGATACCAGAAGCTCTAAGCAACCAGAACAGAAGGATAGTCTCTCTTGACATCTCAAAGAACTGGGGCTGTGAAAAGAACTAGGTCTACACCTGACACTGCACCTAAGGTTTGTTTCATATAACCTTGCCCTGCTGAGATGTATACCTCTGCATTTTATTGCATTACCCTTAACTCTAATTGGCCAATGCTTTTGGTGCCATAGGCAGTGCAATGTATAATAAATCCAGTTCAAACCAAGGTGAGCAATAAATTTCATATAAACAAATATGTACACAATAATGATAATGCATCAGTCATCTCGAGAGGCAGGTTTGAAGCGAAGGATTCCCCCTTATTTCTTTTAAGAATTAAAATGCATTCCAGATAAATTAACTCTGTTGCATAATATATTTAATTCTGTGGTTATGAAAATATAAATTTGACAATTCTCTTTGAACGTATTAAGATATATGATGTTAAATAACAAACTCATTTTTAACGCACAACAGTCTATACCATGATTAGCAGCCAATGAGAGGTGATTAGGTCACGTTAGCATTAAGAGATACGGGACAAGCTTATGTGAAATAAGTGCCAAACCACACCAAATGAGACCCAGGGATCCAATGGAAGCTGGAGTAACTTTTAGGGAGTCGTTGGTATATTAGAAAATGGCTATCATAAAGAAAAAGTATCTGGAGACTTAACTCATAGTACAGGAAGTCAAGGATACTTTAACAGAAATACTGAGCAAGGATGACAGAGTCATTGAAGGTG
Source organism: Mantis religiosa (assembly GCA_030765055.1). Lineage (NCBI taxonomy): Eukaryota > Metazoa > Arthropoda > Insecta > Mantodea > Mantidae > Mantis > Mantis religiosa. The sequence continues at coordinate 310,371,886 of CM060950.1, forward strand.
AATACCTTCAGGACTTACACTCTACAGAATGGTGCTCTGATGTACTACTGAGGATGAGAAAAGTCAAGAAGGGGTGAGGACAAATATCAATGGGGTAAAATTCAAAGAGGATTTGATACTCTGGGTAACTGATTGAAGCTAGGGATCTGCCCAAACCAGTTAAGGTGACCTTCAGAACCGGGGACTTTATGACTGGGGATCCCAAGGTTCTACTGGGCAGGATAAGGGCACTGAATTCTAGACTAAAAACTGAATAGTACTGGACCAGCAAGTAGACTCTGTGGGACAGAGGCTTATACTTCTCATAGACTAGGACTTAGCCATGTGGCGATGTATCCTCCACTCGCAGCAGATAGGAAGCACGTCGGTTGTTTGGAAGATCCAGGTCGAGATTTGATTAAATAAGAGTCATGAGATCTTTTCTCAGGTGTGGATTTTTGGTGACAGAAATAAAATTTTATATGACTCCGATTTTGTAATATATCATTTAATTGTATAATCTGAATTACAATTCACTCGTTACTATTACAATTACCGAATAACTTTTTTTTGAAGGTTATTAACTTTCCATTACAAAACTTTTATATTCACCGCGACACTTTCTCCTCGTCATGAAACAAGACTGAAGAACATATCTCTCTCAAGATTATTAATTTTCTGTAACTATCGTTACTCTATTAATTTTGTGATTGGTCGATGTACTGCAACATCACCGCATTACGTAATACAATTATTACTACGGCCAATCACAAAATTACACATATATTTGTTTTTAATATGTCATTACATGGCCTTCCAAGTCATATCAGGAAACAATATTCATATAAAAAGTTCTAACTAAAACATATTGTTACAGCCAGAATCACAAAGGATGCCAATATCGCAGCCTGCATTGGGATAGACAGGGATGAATTCAAGATCCTAGTCAACCCAACAAAGTAAGATGAGGCCCAAACAGCCAAGGACAAGGAACCTGTTGAGCCTGAGGCCACTGTGACTACACAGGAGGTCATGGAGACTCAGGGAACTGAGACCGATAAGGTAAGTTTTTGCATCTCACATAATCATAGGAGAATTCAGATAAATGTTCACCATTGTAAGGCGCCAACTGCTGCTCTCTACAGAAAGCTGGCATCTGAATATACTGATACAGCTCTTATTCAGGAACCCTGGATTTATATGGGCAAAATAAGAGGACTTAACAGCAACAGAGGCAGTATAATTAGTCTCTGTAGTTCTGGGCAATCCTAGGACCTGTATTTATATAAGGAACTAGGTTAAAGCAATTTCAATGATAAGATTTTGTTCCAGAGATGTAACAACTGTCGGAACAACCATGAGGGTAGACGGACATAGAAGGGCAGTTTTACTGACCTCTGTCTATGCGCCCTACGAGGAAGAGGATCCACCATCTTGTATGGTGAGGGACCTCATTAAATAAGGACAGACATCTGGGAAATAGCTTGTCTCGGATGTGATGCCAATGCACACCACACATTTTAGGGGAGCACTGACATCAACAAAAGAGGGAAATAAGACTGAGTGTAAACATAGTGACTCATAAATTCAAACTTAAAAAAGAGGGAAACTTTTAATGGAATAATAGTGAAAACTATTTTCAGTTGATTAAATTAATTGGGAGTCGATTAATGACACCAAACAACACTTCCTTTTAAATTTTCCCGGAACTAGTTTCAGAGGCCTTCCCTCTATCTTCAGCCGGACATCGACTGGTTCTCATTGGTGTAGCTGGCAATATTTTGTCATCGGTCTCCTCTGGTGGTGGTTCGTGGAACTTGCTGAACAAATCTTTCTGGGGGATGTCGAAATTGAATACTTTGTTCCTATTTTTTGAAATAAAGATTTGTTCCCATGTGGACAGTTCTTATTTTCCTGTTGTATGTTTTAGTAATTTTGGTTCTGGATTTATGTTGTGGTTTTATTCCCAAAAATGCCTGGCAACTGCTGATTTTTCTAACTGTTTGTATTTTATGTTCCTAAAGTGTTCCTTTGCTCTTGTTTCCAAATTTCTTTTGGTTTTTCCAATATAAATTTGACTACAGTCACAGCATTCAATTTGATATACACCAGATTTTTTGTTAGATGGAATGGCATCCTTGATGTTTGAGCAAATTAGGTTTTTTAAGGAGTAATGGTTCACTGGAGCTAGTTGAATGTTTTGTTTTTTGAAGACTTTTTTGAATTTATCAAAGGCCCACGGAGGGTAAGTGAATTTTTTGAAGATCAATTTAGTTTCTGTAGCTGAGAGGGTTGTGGTTTCCTTTAGTAGTTTCTTCTTATTTGCCAAGTTCACTTTTTGTCTACTAGTGATTTGGGAAAGTTATTTTTCTGTGCTATTTCAATAATTTTGTTGTACTCTATTTTGTATTCTTCTGCTGTGAGAGGGATGTTGAACAGTCTGTGTGCTAAACTATTAAAGATTGCCTGTTTGTGGGATCTTGGATTGTAGCCATTAGCTTTTATGTAGTTGTCTGTCTGTGTTGGTTTTCTGTAAATGCCAAAGTTTATTTTATTTTTATTTCTGATTATTTTTAGATCTAAAAATGGAAAATGATTGTCTTTTTCAACTTCTACAGTGAACTTGATGCTTTTTTCTTGAATATTTAAAAGTTTTAGTGCATCACTGATGTGTTTTTTTGGCACTATGGCAAATATGTCATCTACATATCTTTGCCAGAGTTTGAACATCCATGGGAAACCTTTAGTGATCCTTATTTCTAGTGCACTCATGTACAGATCGGCCAGGAAGGCTGATAAAGGGTTGCCCATTGCTAAACCAGAAGTTTGATGGAAATATTTTGTTTGAAACTGGAAGAAATTCTGTTCTATGCATAATTTGGTTAGTTCGATGTAATCTGAAATTTCAAGTGATGACATTCCAAGTGATTTGAGCCATTTTTCTATCAACGTTGGGATTTGTTTAACTGGTATGCTGGGAAACAGTGATTTAACGTCAAATGAGACTAGTGTGTCCTCTTCATTTAGTTCAGTATCCTTAATGTGTTCTATAAGTTCATAGGTGTTATTGATGCTTAGGCCATCGAATTTTGGAAAGGAGTTGAATTTGTTTATTAGCCACTTTGCAAGTTTGCATGTTGGTGAATTTATACTGCTAAACTATAGGTCTCTAACTTCGGCTTCAGAAAAGGAAGGTCCACACTCCATGCTGTAGAAAACCTACTAGAAAATATTCAAGATGCACTCAGATATCAAGGAAGGAAGCTCCATGTCATCTTCATAGATTATAGGAAGGCCTTCGATTTCCTTCGATTTTAGTCTTACCTGACTAAACTGACTGTTAACTGGTACTCATAGAGCTGAAATGACTGGTTATAACAGAGATTAGGAAGGCTGAAATAGCCTCATGGAGGAGATGCAGTATGTGCATTGAAGATGTTCCCAACGGTGCTAGACTTGTGAAGGCTCTAGCTAAAGATGTCGCCAATAAGCATGGCACAGTCAAGTTACCTAACAGCAACTACACAATGACTTGAAAAGAAACTTTACAACATATATTTGCAGTGCACTTTCCAGGATCTTTAGAGACTGATGGACTGCAGGGTGGACAGGAACAATCCAACTTGGAATTCAATCCTAGGACAAAGAAGATTGGCATTTAGCTAAGGCAATAATCAATTAAACTGGGATGAGATGGACTACTGACACATTTGAACCATATAAATCAGCTGGGCCAGATGGACTGATACCTGCTTTACTACAACAAGGGACTGAATCTTTGGCATCCTGTTGTGTCATATTTTCAGAGCTAGTCTTGCACTTGGGGACAATGCCCATGGCATGGAGGCAAGTCAAAGTAGCTTATATTCCTAAGCCTGGGCATCATAGCTATCAGGATGCCAAGACTTATCGATCCATATGTCTTTCATCTCTTCTGCAGAAGACAATGGAGAAACTTGATGGTAGTTAAGGGACTGTATATTGATAAATCCACCTCTACACAGATACCAGAGATGTAGAGTGAAAGTAGGTAATGTGCAAACTAAGAGTCCCAAGGTAATAGCCAGCATATTTAATAATTTCTTCTTAAATGTTACATCAAGGCTGAACATTAGTAATGGATGTAAAGATGCTGCTTTAAGTTTTTTGAAGAGCAGCTACCAAACTGAATTTCTGCTATTTAAGCCAGAGTGTGTTACGCCAGCAGCAATAATAAAAATTATTCAAACATAAAAATAAAAAAAACTTGGCAGGCTATGATGAAATATCCAATAAGGTGCTGAAAGTTTGTGCTGTGGTAACAAGTAAACTGATATCCACTTGCACAATCAATCCTTAGTATCTGGAATTTTTCCAGAAAGACAAATATGCTACTGTCAAACCTTAAAAAAGTGAATAGTAGGATCCATCCAACTACAGACCTATATCATTACTGACAACTTTCTCCAAAATTTTTGAGAAGCTAATGTCTGACATGTTGTACGATTTGTTTGAACACAATAATATTCTAGTAAAGGAACAGTTTGGTTTCAGGAGAAGTGTATCAACAGAAAATGCAGCATACATGTTTACTAATGAAATCCTCTCAGTGCTCAGTAAGAAAATGCTTATTGGAGGTATATTTTGCAATCTAAGAGACATGCACGCACACACTTATTTACGTGCAAGTTTTCTTGAGCACTGGTTTTAGAGTGTGGTGTGGGCAGAGGGGAAGAAGAGAGAGCTAACATGCTCTTGTTTCTGCAATGCGGTCAACCCAGAAAAACAAAATTCAGCAAAATAACGTGTACGATAAATATATTTGCCACAAGTGTGAGATGTGTGGACAAACAGTAAATTGAACTTGATCTGATAAGTTGTATGTTTATATACCATTTATAAAACACATAACAGCAGAATGTAAATATTATGACAGCTATAAATATCACTTTGTGATTCTCCGATTTCGAAAGCTATAACATCCACAACATGTCTTGCTCTTAGATTTGTTGTAAACTGGTTAGCTAATAATTAACCTCAAAATTGCTCAAAATGAGATGGTGCATGTCTGAAAGCTTAGCATATTAGCCATTAGATGTCAGGGTGTATAGTGCATTTCATGTTTCAAAGTTGTCATCTGTGTTTATGGAATTAGGCGAAACCTATCAAATGAGGACTTGGGACCCAAAAGCTCAACAAATCGTGTACGCATAGTACATGAAACAAACTCAATAACATTTATACATACACACTTACACAATGCACTTTCACACTTTCACATATACACACACACTTACACCTACACACATCACACACCCAAACACTTACAATTACACACATTATCTCACACAAAGATATGTACAATGTGCATATCTATATTGGCATAATCCATGTAACATGGGCTATTACATGGATTATGCCAATATTACTGCCAGCCTCGAAACAGAGGTGGATGATACAGATGTGGTCAGCATCTTGGCACACTATCTCAGCTTTCATAGACCAGGATTCGCTATCTATTGCTGCTCCTCAAATTCCTTACAATTCTGAGGGGGTACCGGTTCTACACCTAGGACTTAAAAATCAGCTCTCCAACAGATGGGATTGAACTTGGGACACACCGTGGCAGGGAACCAGACTACAACGTTTCAGCTCACTATGCCATGGCACAAGACCTGGAACTATTCGAACATTGACAGCATTAATCTACAGAATTAACTAATCTATTAATCATCATAGGAAGTTGACGTGTTATATTGCACCCAGAACTTCAATAGGATATATCACTACAAATACATGTTTTGGGGTCCACTGGACAGAAAGAGCTCTGTCACTAAACTCAGACTTTCTGAAGACAGGATTACTCTAGAAAGAGAAGTTGGCTTAATACCAAAGTTGGTATTTAGTCCAGCATTGTTACAACATCAAGATCTTCAGGAAAATATACGACCCCAACCTACCTTTTACATGAAAAGATTTTCGAAAATGCCGTTTTTCTAAAAATGCCTTTAAGGTTAATGAAATGTGTATCTTGAATTTTCTGGGAATGTTCTCAGAGGTTCTCTTCATCCTTAATTACTTTTGTATAATTGGTAACAGAACACCAACACAGACAGACAACTACATAAAAGCTAATGGCTACAACCCAAGATCCCACAAAAGGCAATCTTCAATTGTTTAACACACAGACTGGTTAACATCCCTCTCACAGCAGAAGAATACAAAACAGAATACAACAAAATTATTGAAATAGCACAAAAAAATGACTTTCCCAAATCATTAGTAGACAAACGAGTGAACTTAGCAAAAAAGAAGCTACTAAAGGAAACCACAACCCTCTCAGCTACAGAAACTAATATGATTTTCAAAAAATTCACTTACCATCCATGGGCCTTTGATAAATTCAAAAAAGTCTTCAAAAAACAAAACATTCAACTAGCACCAGTCAACCATTACTCCTTAAAAAACCTAATTTGCTCAAACATCAAAGATGCCATTCCATCTAACACAAAATCTGGTTAATATCAAATTGAATGCTGTGACTGTAGTCAAATTTATATTGGAAAAACCAGAAGAAATTTAGAAACAAGAGCAAAGGAACACTTTAGGAACATAAATAATTAGAAAAATCAGCAGTTGCCACGCATTTTGGAAAAGAAAAAAAAAAAACATAAATCCACAACCAAAACTACTAAAACATACATCAGGAAAACAAGAACTGTCCACATGGGAACAAATCTTAATTTAAAAAAATAGGAACAAAGTCTTCAATTTCGACATCCCCCAGAAAGATTTGTTCAGCAAGTTTCTCGAACTGCCGCCAGAGGAGACCTATGATAAAATATCGCCAGCTACACTACTGAGAACCAGTCAATGTCTGGTTGACGATGGAGGCAAAGTCTCTGAAACATGCTCTGGGAAAATTTAAAAGTGTTGTTTAGTGTCATTACTCCACTCCCTTTAAATTTAATTTATTACAACAACACTGTTTTCAACACTTCCATGAAAGAAATAGTGAAATTGAGTTTTTAAGCAAAATTTCACAACAGTATAGTCTTAATGGCTCTTGTGTAATGAGAATTTTCACAGAAAAGTATGCCCAATCCCTTTACTCTTTTCATGTTGCACCTGTGATCTCTTTTTTTTCTTTCTTTCTCTTTTCTATCTGTCCATCTGTCTGTCTTTCTATTTTGTTACAAGTGGGATTTTAGCAAAAACACTTTCATTTGACTTTGCTTGGAAAGATAATAGCAACCCTGTATATTTCTGTGTTCATAATATTGTTAATAAATTTTCTTATTAACTTTTTAAACAAACAAATAACATTCAGATGATTTTTGGTTGGGATAAAATCACAAGGGTCTGCCCATAAGATAGAGGAATGCAAACAACGGATCAATGGACAGAACAGTATAGATTAACATACACAGGTCAGCTTAAAGGCAGCCGGAATGTCTGAGCCTTTGGAGGCCTTAAAAGTCACACAAAATTGCTATGTATGGGAAATGAAAAAAGATCTTGATTAACTGCAGTAACCCCTGACAGCGAAAAAATAAAAATAAAAAGTAAGCAACAATAAAAGAAATCTCACAAGATGTTACATGCTGTTAATGATAAGGGAAAAAATGGTAATTTTTACAACTGTAATTCAGTATTATGAATAATATTTTGTCTTGCATATACATCGAAATGCACAAGTGTTACATTTGATCGTAATGAAATTCAGCATCCAGAATAGAGAACATCTTGCAGTCAGTAATAACACTCAGCACCAGGACTGTCGCTATAATATTAGTTACTCGTTATGTGTTGTAAAATAAACAATACTAAGATACAATGACTTACTCTGTGCATTTTTCATAAAATAAAAATGTTTGGAAAAGAATGAATAACACAATGGAAAAACTGTTAAATTTCAATCAAAATTCAATAGTCAACATTAGCTGAGGATGTTAGGAAGGTTTTAATGAAACACATTCTAGATAAACACTAGCAATATATGGAGCATTGGGTACTGACTGCCCACCACAAGAATGCAAGAGAGCAATGAAGGGGAAAGGGGTTTGAACTGTTTATCTACTCTGTTAGTGGATTTGTTTACTAGCAAATGGGTGTATGAGAGTGCATATTAGTCTGCCAGAACTAATACTAATTGCAGTAACTGCAGTGATAGGTATTACACATGAGTGAGTTATGTGAAAACGCTTGTGTATTGCAAACGAAACTAGCATCCTCGTTATACTCTGAAGGTGAACATAAACACTGTGCGGCCAACAAAAGTGATTACATTACACACTCTTCTGACTTGTTTCTTGTGCTGGACAGGCAGTACTAGTTCGACTCAAAATTATTTTAATTTTGTGCTTCATTGTATCATAGTCCTTACTCACAGGAATACTTATATCTTCTTTGTTTAATATTATTTGATTGTCTATATTCCAGCAAATAGTTGTGAAATGAGATACTCCAAAAACTAAATTTATAAAACACACTTGAATGCTATTAATGTATGAATCTGTATAACCTATATAATCTGTATAATTTGCTTTTAGTTCGGTTTTAATGAGTTGTTAATGTAATTTGTAGTTTGGAAAGCATTCCATACAAGATGTATATGAAGCCATATGCTAAACAACCATAAAAATAAATAATTAGATAATATATTCTAGTAACAATGTGCATCCCTGACACTATTTCTTCTGATGACTGCATCTCGAGGTGTTCATTATTTTAAACATTATAATTGTTTATGTGTTTGTTTACTTAGGTTACATGTCATTACGAATTAGATTTCAGTGGTTTTACTCTGACTTTTACAGCAGCAACTTTGCATAAATTCTCTTCACTGCTTTGTTTTATTGTGTGTTGGACACTACTATCTACAAATTCAATTTAGGATAATATGGATTAAAATCTCACCTTGAATAGATATTGGACAAGGATGTAACAAATGTAATTAAATGAGGCGAAAATCATCTCCAAGGAACTTTTATATTTGTGATGGCCTTCAGTGATGCTAAATTTAATTGAAAAATGTTTTATTTGAGTTCTGATAATTCACCATTGTAAGCACAGAACTTAACAATTACATGTTCCACAAAGCAAACAGGCCGCGCCGTGGCTCAGTGGTTAGACCGCTTGGCTCTCACCAAGGTAGCCTGGGTTCAATCCCAGGCGACAGCAAAGTGAGATTTGTGTTGGACAACACGGCGCTGGGGCGGGTTTTCTCCGGGATCTCCGATTTCCCCCGCCATCTCATTCCACCGGTGCTCCATCCTCATCTCATGTATCATCAGTGTCATCACCTGCAGTGCTGTATGTAGTAAAAGCAGGTGTTTAATACCACACACACACACACACACACACACACCCAAAGCTCCACGCTCCAAGGACTCATTTACTATCATTTCAACCCTTTTATTCATTCACTATCCAAGAAGACCTAATCCAAAGTTAAACATCAAAGAAAGTAAAAAACCAATGTTTAACCGCTTCGCCGATGGCCATTTAAACCCTTCAGGGGCCGGAAACGGATACCCAATAAACAGAACAGGACATTTAAATTGTTAAATGCTGTAAAAATGCATCATAAATACAATTCCGTATCTTCCGTATTTATTAAGTTATTTAAACAAAACAAAAACTGGTTTAAAACTCATTAAAGGCAGTATAGTTCTACAGTAACAATAAAGTAGAGACTACATTAATAAATTGTTGAAATTTCACTACTTTGTTTCACTGTAGCAAAAGCCATTCTTTGTGCCGAACGCGCCTAATATGTGAATCATTTTGTTTTGTGTGTATACGAGCCATAGTATGTATGTATAGCTACGCAAGCGACCTCTCAGGTTCAAGTTTAGTTTATTTATGCTATGCCAAGTGATAATATGACGAGAATATGTTGCGTCACACACTCACACACTGGAATGAAAACTCTGTCAGCATCTGTTATTACAGTGTTCCTCAACCAAGGTTTCTAGTAGCCTTATGCAGCAGTTTTCGCTCTGTATTTCAGTTATTTATACTCTCTCTGTGTTCAGAGTGATTTCTTGTAGCTATCAAGAGCTAAATGTATGGCACATTTGAAATTGTTAAATTTCAATGTTAACCATGGCTTATCCCGGTAATGTAGCAAATAAATTAGCTTGGGTATGATGTGTACAGGCTTCTGATATTACTGTAGAAAATCTGGAAGGTTTGTTGTACGATTATGAAGGAGATCTTTAGGACATATGTAGCAGTGACGTGTACTGATCTACAGCTGGCATGTTAGCTACTCCATTGTTTGGGGAAATGGCGGGTCAAATATGGGTGATACGGATCAGCTATTACCAGCTATCCCTCTTTACGGAAAACAGTTAAATGGTAAAAAACAAGTATTTTTATACCACTGGATGTAACTATGCACAGTTGTTTAGTACTTTTCAGAGCTGTAAAAGACATTCATCTACCTGTACTTGCGCGTATAAAGAGCTTGTAACCTAATTGAGTATTATAATACTCAGAGGCCTCTTTATACTAGGGGATAGCAAAATTCACCACATCATCCCTCATACTTGAGAGAAAACACTTTCCTAATAGTATACCACCCACACCCAAAAAACTTGTAACCATTTCGAAAATGTGTAGTGTGTTGCGAAAAAGAAGTTCTCAAGGAAACCAATATTATTTGGTGTGAATCTGCAGATGTGCCCTTGGGTGTTTATCCAGGTTTGGAGGTGTACAATTCAAAAAGAAACCTTTAAGGATACGTTTACATTCCTTATAGAACTAATTTAAATTTATTGTAAAACAGCAAGATTAAAATAATTGGCAATAAATGAGCATTAAATGCATGTATGCGCAGGACGTCTATACACGTCCATATCGGTTTGGGGCATTTTAACTTGGACGTCATATGACGTCCATATCGGTGAAAGGGTTAAAAGACAGGGCACTATAAGCTGGCCTAGAGTCTAGACCACGATAGTTTGAGAAGCAACTGAAACATGACAGCAATAAAACAAAAAATTATACTGTTGCATTCACGCAAGTTTCTCTACTTAATGATCTTACAAAACATTCTTCTGTCTACTCCTTTTCAATTCAGATAAACCTTCACCCCACCTTCAAAGCATGGGTGTTACTGTGTCTGCCTCACATTCGACAGGTCCTGAGTTTGAATCTCAGTCAAGGCGAGTTCTTTGGACAAGGTTTCTTCACAGTTTTCCCTTATCTTTAAAGACAAATGTTGGATAACTCTTTTAAGTTCTATGGACCCTGGGTTGATTTGATCATCATTTCACCCATTTCATTCATTGCCCGCTATGACCTACGTTGGAAGACATTAAATAAAACAAATGTTCTTATAAGTATAATAATAAAATAATGAGCTAAAGTGCCTGAATATAAATACATATATATGGGTACCCACAGGACAGTCCCTGGTGTACATGCAGAAATGGAGAACTAACCAGAGATTACCTATTATTTGAATGTGCAAAAAGACAACTTTAGAAACAATACACTTAAAAACCATAAACATCTAACATTCAATAAAATTAGTACAAGATTATACACAGGAATTAATTTCATACATTCAATCAATAGATTTACACAGATGCTAGAGGAAAACAAAATTAATAGTTGTATCTTTATATCACTATAAAATAGTAAGCAAGCTTATAATCAACCAGAGATTATAAAGCAAAATGCATGATAGTTGCACAAATTACTCTAAATAACTGTGTAAAACTTTTTAAAACAGTGCATGTAGTTCCTCTTACTGTAACAGAGTAAAATAGAGTTAAAACACACTTGTACTAAAACAGCTTTTTTTCTTTTTTCAGGAGACTTCAAAACATGCATTTCCATTGAAAACTTAACATACAATTTCTGTTTGGAGTATAATACTTTTCCTACTTACTGTAAGTATATAGGTACCAAAGAAAGCAGAAAATGTATTCAGAATGAAGATTTGAGAGGCCATACCAAGAATATGTAACATATGCCTTTCACTGTCTATGGAAATATTGTAAGTATATGATATTTTAATAAAATTCAAAAAACACACAATTTTGAGAAAACAAAAATTAATGTAAATTGTTCGATGTAAAGGGTACTTTGAGTTGGGATGGTGTTCTTGAAGTTTTTAATGTGCATCTTTGTGAATGCATACAACTGAAATATCAAGTTTTGTATTTCTTGGACTCTACAATCTTTAGTTATGCTATTAAGAAACATTTGCTGAAAGTGCTATTTTAACTCATTTTAAGTAATATGCAGCACTCACTCTACATTACAATAAAATATAATCTGTTACAAACTTCACTTATCTTTGTAAATTCTTTATAGTAAGGCATATTTTGTGGCTCAAGACTATAACAATGCAATAAAGTACAATGTAAAGTACCCATTGTTGTGTACTTTGTGTTTCAAAGACTACAACAATGCAGCTACTGCTGTGTAATGTGTGCGTCATCAACGTCCCATCTATTTCCAATAAAAAGCTGGTCCACTTGTTATACATAAGTTGTGCACACTTACATGAGGTGTCTGTGGCATTTGAGGTCCTGGTGTCGGATGTGCAATAACTCCATCTAGGCCAACAGGAGGAGAGATTTTGATTGGGGTTGGTACCAGAACCGAAAGGTTATCATTATGATGAGTATGTGGAATGGCAGGTACTTGACTAACCACATCCCACGAAGAAGTTCCTGCAAGTTCTTGCTTTCCACTTATTTCATTCATTCTGAATTTCTTTGATAAAATCTAACACAGCATTTAATTGTTGTCAAATATACGTTAGTAAACTACACGATAGCCACAGATTGGCTAACCCTCTTTCACAGAAATAACAATCTGCGTAACAGCCAAGAACATTGGCTTATGTCAAAGAAATGACAGTTGTGTAGGCTGTAGTTCAAAAGAATGCGCTTTATAAAAATAATACTCTTAGATAACTGACGAAGAGTATCTGCGATTACAAGCATTATATTTTGAACAAAGTCTTGGTTATTTTAATTTCTGAGGATTTCACTGCTGATGCCAGAAATGGTTTGTTTACCCTCAGTCACACGTGAAATTTGTAACTAAAATATCCACTTAAATACACAGTTTTCACGCTAAAACTTCATCTATATCTATCTTTCAGTCTTCCATTACACTTATCTTCTTGGAGATTATCGTTCCTATATTTGCTAACACGTTTTAATTCATGAAATTAGCAATCAAGAAAACCAATCCCCACCCTAGGAGACGCCATTCATCCTCATCTGATCACGTGATCAAATGTTTAGTGTTACATTCATAGTTCTGATTGGTTAAAAATTTAATTCTTCAGCTATATCATTGGTGCATTTTTTGCAGGCCTTTTTCATAGCGTTGGAGTAATATCACAGTATGACCAACAAAACGAATATAAACAAAGCGTCCGTAATATAAATTATATTAAGTGTAAGAAAAACAACGCTTGCCATAAACCTTTTATATAACGAAAGCGTGTTATGATAATATAAAATTTTAATCTAATTTCAACTGTTAAAGTTATATTGAACATTTTCAATTGCTTTAAAAAGCGTATGGAAAGAAAGCTATTATGTTGGTACTTAAAGAAGAAAATTACAAGAATGGTGGATGAATAGGTTCCCGTTGCTTGGCGTATACTGTTAAGTGATTTATTCGCATCGGATATATTAACGCTTTTGTGTATAAACAAAGAAATACTGTTTTGGAATACTTTCCCATAAATTTATTTTGACAGTTACAATAAGTTTAAATAATGTCAGTAGCCTTTGTACAGCGAGGAAGGCCGCCGCCAAATCCTGCTCAAATACAAAAGGTACATTACAATTATTTGTATAATATTCATACAATTAACGCTAACACTAGCATGAAAATTAATTCAATTTCTAATTAATAACTAACGCTAGCACGAAAATTTATTCAACGATAAAATAAACATCTGGGCTTGAATTAGTAATATAAGTTGCAAAGTAAGAATATAGTATTATATAAATAAATATAAATATAGCATTCAGTATTGAGGCACTTTTTTTTTTTTTTTTTAAATGAATGCAGTATATCAAAACAATCGCAACAGTTTCTGTTAACCGTGTTTTCAGTATACAAAGGAAGGAAATATGGTTGTTGATGTGTGTTTATAGTATACGTATTTTCATCCACTAAAACTATTTTGTTTTACTGATTTTACAGATGCTGGATGAAAATAGCCACCTTATTCAGACCATTCAGGAATACCAAAGCAAAGGAAAAGCTCAGGAATGTATGCAGTAAGTAAATCGTAATTTCTTGCTGGCGTTCTTGAAATCAGGAGGGGGTACAGTATTAAATATACTATAAGAAATAACCATCAAGCAACTAAGACAAACTTCTCACATCCCACACCACTATTCTTTCTTGATTATGGTATGTATGTGCTTTTCCAAAAAATGCTATCACCAAATACTCAGTAGTGTCTTCACATGTTTAAGGAACTTTACAAAATAAAGGTCATTTGCTTTTACAGGAGAGTACTTTATCTGGGGAAAAATGCCCTGCATGGCAATGCATATAGCATTTCTTTATTGCAAGCTGCAGGCTATGCACATAATTATGGGATGACAGGGTCCTGTTGTATTGAAATATAGCCAGTGTTAAGACTTCTGACACCTAGGTTAGTGTGTGTACATGAATGAGAAGACAGTGGTCTGTAGTATTGAAATATAGCCCGAGTTTGGCATACAGCGCTTAGGTTATTGAGTGTATATGAATGGGATTACAGTCATATGGTTTGAAATATAGCCTGAGTTAGGTTTATGACACCTAGATTAGTGTGTGTATATGAATGAAATGATAAGGCAGCACCCAGCACTCAAACCACTCCTTACAAACAGGTTTATTACGCACCTATTCTGTAGTCCCTAATGTGAGTATTTCTCATGTGATACTCTTTTCTCCCTATATCAAACTGACACCCTTTTGCTAGGGTATCATTACCAAATATTCAGCAGTATCATATAAGTTAAATTTTCACACTCATCACCAGAGACCAGAAGTTTAGGCATTATAGATCATTAAAATAGGCAGGCAAAAAGGCATTATAAATAGCTAACCTAGGCACGAAAAAAGGCATAAATTCTAAAACATGCAATAAAAGCCAATTAGAAACACCTATTTAATAGATTGCACTATTCAGTAACTCGATCATCATATTTTAAAGAACTAAATAGTTTTAAACAGAATGCTATTGTAATTGACACAAAAATGAAATATTTATAAAAAGGGCCTGTGCGTTGCAATGCCTTATTCGTTGCGCATGACAACCAAATGTTTTTTAAGTTCTCTGGGGTCATGTTCCTGTCATATAACATTTTTCATATGAAAAAATGACCTCTCAACATCGATAGAGGTTTTTGGAGCAAATCTAAAACATAGCATCATTGTAGGTTCCATTTCAGCTGCAACAGAATTTTCACCTTGTAGAATTTTTTGAATGTTTCTAAGTTTATCCAGATCACAATTTTTTTATAACACATTTTTATACTTTTTGCTAACTAATGAACCTCGTTTCCCGGGTACACTGTCCATTCTCTGCACTGCATCATCCACAGTTTTCACTGACTTCATTAAAGGTTGTCTCTTTCTTGAAGCTGGCAGATCACTTGTGGCAGGAACCCAAACTCGGCCGCAATCAAAGTTAAATGATTTTTCTCTTCCGAAGAGTTGAAAAATTTCTTGGCTGGTACAATTGAAGATGCTTCATTCTTCAGAACATTCACCACCTCAGTAATACTCTGAAAATTTGAGGCGTTTTAAAGTTTGCTGAGATCCATGTCCACCATCTCGTTATGATAGGTGGGGGAAGGGGGGCAGAGGTACGTCTGGTGCACAATGGATTTAAATGTCAGTATTCTTGATGGAGTCTTCACAAAGATGGGCAGAGGTACGTCTGGTGCACAATGGATTTAAATGTCAGTATTCTTGATGGAGTCTTCACAAAGATCTTAATACTGGAAATCAATTTGTCAACTTCCGGAAACAAGCATTGTATCTCTTCTGACACCCTGTGAAAGCCATGTGCTATGCAGGCCATGTGAAGCATGTTTGGAAATAGCACTTTTAACACTATTCTAGCATTTTTCATATATGGTGCAGTGTCCCAGATCAAAAGTAAGACGTCATATTGAATCTCTTCGGGCCATAGCAATTTTAAAGAACTGGTGAATAATTGCACAATAGTTGAATTGCTAACTTTCCCAAGACACTGTTGTAAGCAGCAATGGTTTCATTGATTCATCTTCTGTAGGATCTAATGGTCCAATAACATTGGCAATGAAACAACCCATGCTATCAGTTGACTGGTCAATAGGAATTCAAATCTTCTTATTTTTCATTTTATTCTTTAATGATGTTCATTGTGTTATCGTAACATTCAGTTAACCGCTTTGCTGATGGCCATTTAAACCCATCAGGGGTTGGAAACGGATACCCAATAAACAGAACAAGACATTTAAATTGTTAAATGCTGTAAAAATGCATCGTAAATGCAAATCCGTATCCTTCATATTTATTAAGTTATTTAAACGAAACAAAAATTGGTTTAAAACCCATTAAAGGCAGTATACATCTACAGTAACAATAAAGTAGAGACTATATTAATAAAGCATTGAAATTTCACTACTTCGTTTCACTGTAGCAGAAGCCATTCTTTGCGCCAAATGTGCCTAATATTTGAATGATTTTGTTTTGTGTGTATACGAATAAATTTATGTATAGCTGCGCAAGCAACTTCTCCGGTTCAAGGTTTTAGCTTTTAGTTTATGCTATACCAAGTGATAATCATTATATATGTTGCATTACACACACACACGCTGGAAAGAAACCTCTCTGTCAGCATCTGTTATTACAGTATTTCACAACCAAAGTTTCTGGTAGCCTTATGCAGCTGTTTTCACTCAGTATTTTACTTATTTATACTCTCTTGGTGTTGAGTGATTTCATGTAGCTATCGAGAGCTAAATGAATGGCACATTTGAAACTGTTAAATTTTAATGTTAACCATGGCTTATCCCAGTAATGTAGCAAATAAATTAACTTGCATATAATGTGTACGAGCTTCTGATATCACTTTAGAAAATCCGGAAGATTTGTTGTCTGTTGTTTGACCAGATTTGGATTTTGAATGCGATTATGAGGGAGGTGTTTAGGATATAGGTAGCAGTGAGGAAGTGAATGACCCACTTCCTTCAGGTGTCTGTGAAGAATAAGCTTTGTGAAGTGGTCAAAATAACTCTTTACACAAATAGGCATATAGACAAAAAAACATATTTTCTGGTGTACAGCTAACTTCTTACCTCCAGCCAACTGACATTTTCACACACACACACACACACACACACACACACACACACACACACACACACACACACACACACACACACACACACACACACACACACACACACACACACACACACACACACACACACACACACACACACACACACACACACACACACACACACACACACACACACACACACACACACACACACACACACACACACACACACACACACACACACACACACACACACACACACACACACACACACACACACACACACACACACACACACACACACACACACACACACACACACACACACACACACACACACACACACACACACACACACACACACACACACACACACACACACACACACACACACACACACACACACACACACACACACACACACACACACACACACACACACACACACACACACACACACACACACACACACACACACACACACACACACACACACACACACACACACACACACACACACACACACACACACACACACACACACACACACACACACACACACACACACACACACACACACACACACACACACACACACACACACACACACACACACACACACACACACACACACACACACACACACACACACACACACACACACACACACACACACACACACACACACACACACACACACACACACACACACACACACACACACACACACACACACACACACACACACACACACACACACACACACACACACACACACACACACACACACACACACACACACACACACACACACACACACACACACACACACACACACACACACACACACACACACACACACACACACACACACACACACACACACACACACACACACACACACACACACACACACACACACACACACACACACACACACACACACACACACACACACACACACACACACACACACACACACACACACACACACACACACACACACACACACACACACACACACACACACACACACACACACACACACACACACACACACACACACACACACACACACACACACACACACACACACACACACACACACACACACACACACACACACACACACACACACACACACACACACACACACACACACACACACACACACACACACACACACACACACACACACACACACACACACACACACACACACACACACACACACACACACACACACACACACACACACACACACACACACACACACACACACACACACACACACACACACACACACACACACACACACACACACACACACACACACACACACACACACACACACACACACACACACACACACACACACACACACACACACACACACACACACACACACACACACACACACACACACACACACACACACACACACACACACACACACACACACACACACACACACACACACACACACACACACACACACACACACACACACACACACACACACACACACACACACACACACACACACACACACACACACACACACACACACACACACACACACACACACACACACACACACACACACACACACACACACACACACACACACACACACACACACACACACACACACACACACACACACACACACACACACACACACAAAAAAATTATTGCTGACTTAGTGTCTCTCATTGTCATGGAAACAAATGTATGTACATGTGAATAGGATGAAAGGAGTCCTGACCTCTAAAGACAGTTTAGGGCTAAGAGGAGAATTCAGAAGTGAGCAGTGCAAATGTTATATTTTGTAAGCCTACATTAGAAGTGTACTGGTCTACAGATGGCATGTTAGCTGCTCCATTGTTTCGGGAAATGGTCAAATATGGGTGGTGTAGATCAGCTATTACTATCTATCCCTCTTTACGAAAAACAGTTAAATGGTAAAAAAGTATTTTTACACCAGCTTGATGTAACCATACACAATTGTTTAGTAATTTGCAGAGCTGTAAATTCATGCAAGACATTGACCTACCTGTACTTGTGCATATAAATAGCTCGTAACCTAATTGAGTACTATAATACTCAGAGGCCTCTTCATACTGGGGGATAGTAAGTAATCCACTACTACAGCACCCCTCATACTTGAGAGAAAGCACTTTCCCAAAAGGATACCACCCACAACCAAAAAAGTCACAACCATTTCGAAAATGTCTAGTGTGTCGCGAAAAAGTTCACATGGAAACCAATATTATTTGGTGTGAATCTGCAGATGTGCCCTTGGGTGTTTATCCAGGTTTTGAGGTGTACAATTCAAAAAGAAACCTTTAAGGGTATGTTTACATCCCTTATAGAACTAATTTAAATTTATTTTTAAATAGGAAGATTAAAATAATTGGCATTAAATAAGCATTAAATGCATGTATGCACAGGACGTCTATACATGTCCATATCGGTTTGAGGCAGTTTAACTTGGACATCATATGACGTCCATATCGGTGAAAGGGTTAAGTAAGATTTTCGCAAATTTGATGCGCTAGATGCAGAATCAAGTGCTTCTCCAAAACTTCTCCAAAAACTGTGTTAATGTAGGATTCTATAATTTCCATAAAGGGATCCTGGCTCTAAGGAAAGCTTCACATAAGTCAAATTTTTTGTTGGAAACAAAGAAATCTTCTTCCAGTAGCCATAGAAAGTACATTTTTGTGTTGATTGTGCTGATATGTTGTGATACAAAATGCATCTTTTCGTGGTTCACTGACTGCTCGCATAATTTGCATGTGAGT
This sequence comes from Mantis religiosa, assembly GCA_030765055.1. Classification (NCBI taxonomy): domain Eukaryota; kingdom Metazoa; phylum Arthropoda; class Insecta; order Mantodea; family Mantidae; genus Mantis; species Mantis religiosa. Next base: position 310,391,971 of record CM060950.1, read on the forward strand.
ACTTCACCTTCAAGACAAACTATGTTGGATCCAAATGTGTTAATGTAACTTTGTAGTTTACTGCATAAAGGAACACTGAATTTCGAAATATTGCTGCTAGCTACAACAACGTTCGAATGAAAACTGAAAGACAAACAAAGATCGTACTCATTGTCTTTTAAAATAAACACAAGCAGTAATTCAAACGCTTTCTGTCATCTATACATTTGTTTGCATGGCAGCACTCATTGTTGCAAAGAAAATAATGAACTGAATGAAGGATGCCTATGTTATCTGCAAGTCAGTCAATAATATACATCCAGCGAAGTAACTTTCATTGTTACAGACTAATGGTTATTGAAATAAAATGTACCTGAAGGCAGTATTTAATAATTCTTAAAATAATTGATAATGGATAATGAAATAAAGGCAACTAAAAGCTCTTTGTTTTGTTTGTTTGTAAAATAGGCATTTGTATTGATAAAGGCAGGAAAAGGCAACATAAAACTGTGGCATTTCAATCGTAAAGGTGTAATTTGTATAGATTCACTTTCAAGTTGAAGATAGATTTGACGCATTTAAAAAGGCATTCTGCCTAAGTTGCAGTCTACTCATAACTTAAGATAAATGAGTTCACAGAGTTGACTTTGTGAATGTAATTTTCTCCCCCCCCCCCCCCCCCCATAATTAAGAACACAAAAAATCTAAATGATGGGTGTGGTATGCAATAAACTGCATCCTAGATATATGAACATGTTTTTAAGGATGATGTATTTGATACCTAAAAAAATATTAACTGGACATGAAAATAATTAAAATGCATATTTAAAGAGCTTTAAGAGAAGATGTGAGTACTTGGATAGCCTGCAACTTTCTTTTTATAGACAGTATAGCAAAATTGTCAGGGGTTGACAAAGGGTTGCATCTCATTACTATTCTACAGAAGAAAGTGCAAACTCAAATGTATGAGTCTAATCCGTGAGAACCAGTTATATAAATCTTGTTTTACCCGCGCGCACACACACACACACACACACACACATATCATAAGCCTAAGCTAAGGCTAAATTTCGAAACCATTAAACACTGATGTGTAATTGCTGTTCACCTTATACGCATTTCTAACACAACTTCATTCTTACTGTATTTTTCACCCAAATTTTGGTGGTCTTCAGTTCTGAGCTGCATAAACTATAAGAGCCACAAACTGAGTGGCTTAAGTGCAAACTAACTAGGGGTAAACAAGCAAAGCAAAATGTGTGTGTGTGCACACACATATGTGCATGCACACATTTGTTAATGAGTTCATTCCCTTTCTGCTCAATATTTTGATGTTAAATTTTCAAAAACTACAAGAAAGTCACAATTTGAAAGATGTTCCATGTCCTTTTCATTGCGGAGCACAGTAAACAGTTTGAAGATATTACTACTCAGTTTAGTAAGGATGTTTCTTGAAACAAATAGGTCCTAAAGTATGTTGGAATACCTATATAGCAATAGATTTTCTGTGTAAATCAGAACTATTGATGGATCTTTCAAAATTTTCTTCCAGTTTGACTGTTTATTTTGAAGTGTTATCTGTTGGTTGGAATTAAAATTATTTTTCTTTTTATGATTCATTTAATTGATTTATAAGACAAGTTCTGCTTTACCACAAAATTGTTTAACCCCCTTTTTTGCTAAAATATTTGCTATGTTATTTCTGAAAATAAGCCAAGGTGTTAAATTCGAGCAAGAGGGAACTGTACACTTCCTCCTGGCCTGGCAGAACGTGTCTGGTTACATTATATCTTTGTTTAGGAATGGTTTGTAATCTCTATTTACTCTAGAGAGTTCAAAGCGGTATTATTCAGTTGTTCCCCTGTTTAAAAATCATGTAAAAGTGTTTGAGCTCAAATAGTTTTCATAGGATAAGCAAATAAATATCAATAATCATGAGGTAAAGCACTGTCATTATTAGTTGATTTGTATGTGTGTACATATACTTGTAATTACTCAGAACTGAAATTTATACTATTGATATGACGTGATAAAAGAATTACCTTGAATAAGCCAAGGTGTTAAATTCAAGAAATAGCAAACACTTCATTTCCTGTTAGCCTGTTGAATGTTACATGCCTATATTTATGAATGAATGCTAGATAAGCATTGTTTATTTACTCTGGAGAGTTCAAATTATTATTCAGTTCTATTACTATATTATTTCAGTATTATTCTTCAGAACTTGTTAAACTATTCAGTTCAATATTATTCTCTAGACAACAATAGAGTAATAAGAGTTAAATAGTGGAATAGCTTCTTGCAGTGAATTTAGTGGCAAGTCAAAGAGGCAGGTATTGCAAAGTCTGGTTGACAAAGTATTATTTTTAAGGTGTACACATTCTTCAAAAAACTGGGCTATGAGGAATATAGAAATCATCTGGATTTCAAAAATGCTCAGCGGCTCACTGCTGAAGCGTGTGATATAGGTAAAGCAAGTATGTCCCACATTTGTGTAGGGGCAAGAAAATCTGATCCCAGTGGTACCCAAATATTTGTCGTCCAGAAAACATGTTGCTCTTCCAAATTTAAGGGACTCTGACAAAGACGTTGTATGTAGAACTGTGTTCGAGTTGCATGACCAAGTGAATTTCCAACTATACAGAAAATAACTCGTGCTAATACTTCATGAGACATGCAGAAAACCTACAAGTAGACAATTTTAAAAAAGGAATAGCACATGATGAGATTTCAGACAATGAAGACAGTGACAATGATGAATTATCTCTTGACATAAGTGACATTGATAGTGATATGGATGAGCCAATGGTAATTCCATTGGTTTAGAAAAACAAATAATTCATGAACTATAATTATAGCATTTAAAAATATACATAATTTGCAAAAATTCTTTTCCAATTTTTATTTTGGCAACTGCATCATTATAAAAGTTTGGAAAATTCAATTTGGTTGCCCTTACATCTAGTGCCAAGCAGACCTGCACGTTGTATGTGAGAGAGAGAAATATAAAAAGAGTGGGGGTAACAAGCTGGCAATGCTGAGTGCTCTAATGCATCTGATTAGCTGGACTCCAGAACTCTTCCATTTGAAACACATACTAGGGGTAACATGCAACCTCTAGTTCCCTAGTCAGAGGACAAATGGAGTTTTCAGTGTTAAAATCCTTAACATGGCTTTCTTTGGAATGGAAATAAGCTGGTGGTCCTATGTTGTAGATTTATGACACAGGATACCCTCAATACTGATAAAATGGCCTCTGAGCAAAATTAAGCAGTCTTTCATGTCCAATATAGAATAGGCTGCTGAAAACCACAGTAGTGCATCCATAAATAAAAGCCCATGGCATTTATTTTCATTTTGTTTAGATTCTGTATATGTTTGATAATATGGAGTATTTCTTAAATCTCTGTAATTTTTGGGCTGAGTATTAGGACCAACTGCTTGAAATGTACCTCTAGAATCAGAATAATAACAGAATAAGTACATTTTTGCATTTATGTAACCATAGAAATAAATTTTGAAATGCTGTACATATGGTACAATTTCATTGACAAAGTTTGAGTCTATGTCCAAAAAGTGGAACGAATTTTGTTTATAGAACATATGCTCTGTGGATACTGGCCACTATGACGAGTGCATTAATATGTTCATTGTCCATAATAGGACAAAATTCTGTGTTTATGTTCAGGAAAGTTCACAATTTTAATTAGCAAAGATTTCACTGAAAATACATATATTGAAGCCTCTGAACACACACCACCTTCCAAACAAAAAAAAAAAGTTAGAAAACCGTCTGTGTGCATTATGAACAACATAACTTAAGAATTAAAAGTCTATTAAATGTAATTTTTATCAGCCTGCTTCAATCCTGTTGTAAACAACAAAGCTGAGCTGGCTTCACTTGCCACATGTTAGATGCTACATGTGCACACAAAAATTTTGGAGCACTATATAGCAGCACTGACTTCATAACAATAAATTTAATGCACCATGAAACAATGAATATACAAGGTGTACAGGAAATACAGTTGTAAATATCGGATTATCGGAAGCAACTCTGTACTGTAAACAAGAGCATCGTAATCAGCATTGACCTTGAGACCTACCGATCATTTTGGGAGAGACATCTGGTGTAGGTTTACAAGTTGTTTGGTAAAATAAGTTAGGCTTTATTTTATTGAACAATAATAAGTTAGTAGTTTCAATATATAATTTTGTCTGTCTTCTAACATATTTTCACTTTCTTTACGTACAATTAATAGGGAACGTATTATTATACAATGAGTTGATTATTACATTACTTCATTGTTAATTCCAGTTTAAAGTTTTCAAATTATTAAGCAATATATTTCATTCTGCATTACACCAAAAGTTCAGTATTGAAATTTCAGTGGAAATATGTATTTTCAGGTCCCCTGAATCAAAAATAGTCTTCTTAAAAATAGATCTGAGTGTGTGTGTATATGCGCGTGTGTGCTTGTGTGTGCAGTATGAAGATTTTCAGGAAAATCATCACCTCAAACTATCCTTTGCATGGAAAATGTTTTGAACATTTTGATTTTATCAAAAATAGGTTTAACGACTTTTATTAAAATACAGGGCTATTCAAAAAGAAGGTTCAATTTCAAACATTTCTTCCAAATCACAAAAGCTAGAACCATAATTCCAACATTCTGGACAGACAAAAGTTTAAAAGTTGATCAGTCCAGGTAAAGGTTCATCACAGCCACATTTGTGCTGTTGCTTATGTTGATTTCAATAAAATAGTGACACAACAGGAAAAAACATTTTGTATGATGTAGTTAGCAAAACTAGAGTTCATTATTAGAGTTCAATGCGCTTTTCATCCTCAGTTTATTTAAACAGTCACATCAGCATAAGCAAATTTATCAGTGGTATCAAAAATTCATAGAGGATGGTTGTATCTGCAAACTTAAAAGCATGGAATGTCTACACACATTGAATGGAAATGTTGAGCATATTTGTACAGTTTACAAAAGGAGACCAAAAAGAAAAAAATCCTCAGCATGAGCAAGCAAGGAACGTAACATTCCTCAACCAGTAGTATGATAAGTTCTGAAACACTGGCTGCACCTGAAGCTGTACACACTGCAGTTATTGCAAGCTTTGCATCCTGACTACCACAACAAAAGATACTGACACAAATTTTGCATTAGCATGGTAGATGGAAGAAGACAGTTTCTCTGATCGATTAACTTTTTCCAATGAATCCAATTCTTCCTCTTTCCAGTAAAGTTAATTGGCATAGTGCTAGAATTTGGGCAAGTGAAAACTGTATATCAGTTATTGAATATGAAAGAGATTCACTGAAGATTAACACCTTCTGTGCTGTATCTGTAAACAAAGTTTATGGACCACCTTCTTTATGGAGAAAACTGACGGGACTAACATGCTTCAAAACTGGTTTTTCCTTAACTTGAAGATGATTCAGATGACTTCATCATGCAAGATGGTGCCGTGCCTCATTTCTCTAAGCACATTTGAAGGACGCCATTCCAGGATATTGGATTGGAAGAGGAGGAACAGATCAACCTCATCACTAGAGACCTCCCGTCTCCAAACTTCACTCCTTGCGACTTGTATCTGTGGTGTTACGTAAAGGACTATTTTATCCTCCTTATGTCTGACACTCTTGAAAGTCTGCAACATCAAATGGTTGAAGTTATGAATTGATTGGAGGAATTTAGTAACAGTGATCAAAATTAATTGAAAAAAAACTATTTGTAGTCTTTTTTTGTTTGGGGACACTTTGTCACTTACATTTTTGTATTATTGAGGGACTAGTTTCGGAAGCCATTACCTCCATCTTCAACCACTTTCTTCCCACTAACATCTGTGTCATCTGCTCTCTTCTCTGTGGCGGTAGAACTATGAACTTCTTTGTCAAATTATCTACTGGTGGAATTTCAAAGTTCATTACTCAGTCTTTATTTTTCCACATGAATATGTTATCCCATGTTGTCAGTTTATTTTGGTTTATCATTGCTTTTAGTACATTTGGATTTGGATCAATGTCATGATTTTCATTCCAAAAATGAAATGCTTCTGCTGACTTACCTTCTTGTTAGAAACAGCAATGGACTCTGATTTTCTCTGTCTTTGTCATTTCTCAACAGTGGTGGCAATTAATAAACTACATAAGTGGGAGCCATTGGACATCCTTGTCATACTCGGAGATTAGTTATTTCCTCCTTTCCATTTGGTTCAATGCATATCTTTATAATTGTATACAGTTAAATTGATTTAACGAAGTGTTGTGGATATACTCTTTCTTTCATTATTTTCAACAACTTTTCTTTTACTACTTTATCAAAGGCCTTTATCTAATCAACAAATAACATAGGTGTTTCCAAATTGAATTCTCTTCTTTTGTATAATCTGTGTTAAAATGAATACACAGTCTAAATCCATGAAGAAAACCTGCAGATAAATGCTTCTGATAGTGCATTTAATTACCGTACTAATATTTTAGCATAAGTTTTCTATGCTCTATTTAAAATACTTATACTTTGGTAGTTATGTTCCTTTTATTTTATTTGTTAAAAATTAAACAAATCTGATCCACTTTCTATGAACTGGTCATTTTAAGCTTTCCAGCATACATTCAAAATATCTAAAAATCTTCCTTTAAACTCATATAAGGCATATTTAAATAATTTTATGTTTATATAATCAGTCCCTGGATTTCTCTTATTTTTAAAACTTATTACTACTCTTTCTAATTCTGTGTAAGTTAGTGGATCTATTTCTACAAAATGTGTTAGATTGCTCTGTTGCTTTCAGCATCTTTGGCTGTCCATATTGTGACTCTGTGGGTTCGTAGAATTAAAAGTCCAATTTGCCAAAATTCTAAATGTTCTTTATTTCCGTAGAAATACACTTCAATTCTCATGTAACAACATTACATCACATATACAACACAATCTTCCAAGGTCGATGACAGTAACAAACAGCTCTCGTTACAACAACACTTTCAGCTGGTTACTGCTCTCCTGACTGTTTTACAACTGTCCGCTGGTGTGTCACAATCTCTTATATATGTCATTCATAAATTTGAGAGGTTTCTGGTACAAATAAGCAAACTTTTCTCTGTCAATCAAGATATCACTAGAACCTTTCAAACATGAAATCCTATCTCTGCCGGCAAGTCCTTTATCTCAGCTATCTTTATTTCCCGGCTCTTTGCGTACACTAGCCACGCTATCGTTAAGTGCTTAATCGAGCTCTTTATTACAGTGAAACACTATGCGCTGTCTGTTATCTATTTGCGCCGAAACTTTTATGCCCGTTGCTCCCTCCTCAAGGCTGGTCGTCCCGAACAGCACCATCGTAGGGGGCCAGACGATGCAAGTGTACCACCAACATCTTACCTCGGGGCCCTTTCTGCATGCGGTAGACCACGTCGTTAATCCTCTTCATCACCCGGTACGGTCTTTGCCACAGCTGCTGAAGCTTTGGGCAGCGTCCCTTGGTCCGAGTAGGGCGATACAACCAGACCAGGTCACCTTGCTGGAACCCTTGGCTGTTGGCTTGCCTGTCGTATCAGGTCTTCATGCGGTCGCTCGCCTTCGGGAGGTTCTGGCGAGCCATCTCATGCATGTCGTGGAGATGGTCCACTAGGTTCTCCACATACTCGGTTGCTGACTGCTTTGCGTCCGGGGGGCTTCCAAAGGCCAGATCACAGGGGAGGCGTAACTCTCAGCCAAACATTAAGAACCCCGGAAAAACCTTATCTGGGTAACTCACCCTGACCGAGATTCGAAATTCGAACTCGGGACCTCTTGAACGTGTTCTAATATTTCAGTGTCTTCAAAGTTAACTTTATGTACACACTGGCAGATATTGGGACAGAATCATCAAGGAAGCCATCCAAATCAAATTGCATCCATAGAATTACAATAGAGACTGCGGGCTACAGCTAAGCCGTGCTTGGACAACAGCCATCAGGCACACCTACAATTACAGCAACCCTAGTCACCCTGGACATAGAACGGACCTCCGGGAAAACACCTTGCCAAACAGTGAACTTTTTATCCAGTGGAGGAAAAATCCATTTATGGAGCCCCACTGTTGGAGGCACAATGGGGACTGTGGGGCTCGCCTGTCCTTGGCAATACCCACTAAATTACCTCCACCGGATAATAAAAGGATAATGATTTGTGAATATCGTGGCTTAGTGCGGTTCCGCATAGCACCCGCGTCAGTATGTGAGAGATGGGATGAGCGCTTGGAAGGTATTACTAGGCTACAGACATGGAACCTGAATGCAGCCTAGGGGTTAAAGAGTGTTAATGGGTAAGGACAGGTACCGGATTACTGGTGTCTTGCTTTCCAGCATACGTGGCGAGACTTGATGTCCTCCACGTACAACTGGCTGATGGTCTTCCACTGTTCTGTGATGTTCTGGTTCTCTGAAGGTGGTTCACGCAGAAGGAGGGTTGAGCTCACAGAGTTCCTGAGGAGCCCCCTGACGCTCGTAGTGAGCTCGTCCAGCTTCCGGTGTATGGATTGGTGCTCTGTAGTGATGTGAATTGTCTGCGTGGCCTGGAGCTCTCTTAGGAGGTCCTCCAGGGTGGTCAGCTTGGCCGCTATGACCAGGAGCTCCGAATGAAGATCCTGAACGGCCCGGAATTACTCCCTGAGCTGCTCCTGGCTGGTGGTGTAGTCTGGTGTTGCCGGCTGTTGATGGTGTTGAAGATGCTGAGCGCTCAGCTGCTGCTGAGTGGTTGGTGGCGCTGGAGGGGCAGGCAATGCTTTCCTGCAGGGATGCAGGGGGCATAGCGCCTGTCCAGTGAAATGGCTGTGCCCTCCACAGGAGGCACAGTAGCGGCGGCGTCGGTGGAGGTCGTGTTCTGTGCAGACCGAGGTGAGGCTGGAAGCACCACAGTAGTGGCACTTCGGCTCGGCTGCACAGGACTCTGCTGCATGACCGTGTGCGCAGCAGCGGCGGCATGGAGCTTGACGGTCCTGTTGGTTGACTTCAGTGCAGAGCACCTGCCCTAATAAGGGCAGGCTGTTAGCTAAAGCAGCTTCCAGTTCCGCATGGCTGGCTAGCTCCACCTGGACGAGTGGTGTCGGACCTCGGCTGAGGTGACGCGTGTGGCCCTCATTGCTGATGGCCACTGCTGCTGCGCTGCAGCAAGCACGTATCGTGCTTGCAGGTCCCGAGGCGCTCCCATTACCACTATGCTCGTGCGGCAGTGCAGTGGTTGAGGTGGCATTGGCTGGCTGGCGACCGGCCTGCTCCCGGCTGGGTAGCAGGGCCCGGTTCTGGCTGCGGTGTTGCAGGACGTTCCTCCTCGGCTGGCTGTACGGCGGCGATGACTGCTGGTTTCTTCGTTCCTCTCTTGGCATGACCCATGTTGCTGCTCTGAAGGTTCGAGAAGTCAAACAGTGAATTTTTTTTTTTTTTTCCGAGTGGAGGAAAAATCCATTTATGGACTTCCACTGTGTTGGAGGGCACAGTGGGGAGTGTGGACTTCATCTCGGGAGTACTACTCTACTAAAAAACCTCCACCGGTTAGGATTTCATGTTATATGGATTTTAGGATTAGGTTATTGCGGTCCCACATAGCACCCGCATAATTCAAGTGAGAGGTGCAGTGCTGCCGCACAGTGGGTAGGAGCGATTGGATGTTAAATCCTAGGCATCGGTCATGACTAAGGGCCCTGACCGCGGCTCTAGGGGGCTCAAGGAAAACGTAAGGGGAAATTGCGGCCCAGGATGACTTGGGGGTGTCTTACTGAATAGGCTAATATGTTAAATCTAATGCGCTGCCTTTTTGGCAGCTGTTGCTTATTTACATATATATATATATGCACACATACATGTATCGGTCATTAATTTTGTTTCTTGTAATGGAAGGATGTCTTACAAACTAATTCTAATGCGTTGCCTTTATTTGGCAGTAGTCGCTTGCAATCTGCATATATATAATGTCAGTTGTTAATTTTGTTCCTTTTAATGAGAAGGATGTCTTAAGTTTAGGTATTCATAGAGTGAATGTAGTCGTTCGAGGTTGTATAGTTGGCTTAAGCTTAGGTAGTAGTCTTCTGTCTGAGAGGGGCTCCTTCCAGCACGTCTGGTAACCTACTAGCACGTGAATACATACACCGATTGTCTACTGAAGTCCATTTGGCTGCTTGTCGTCTGGCCGCTGTTAGTGCGGGGGAGGCCTTCTCTCCCGGGTCCGCATTGGCTGTGTAGCCCAAGGGCTTCGAAGGCTGCTGTTTGGGCTGAAACAAGGAATAGGAAGGTGCTTGTTAGAGGTTAATCGGGTAATTCACAAGATTATCCAGATATTCATGAATGTCAGGTTCTGTGTCATCGAAGAATAGTCTTCTGTCAAAGAGTGAGAGAGGTGTTTTGTGTTTGTCTCAGTTGTGTAGGTCCCCAGTGAGTTAATTAGTGGATTGTGTAATTTTGGTAGTTTTATGTACATGTCAAACGCAAGTTTCTTGATGAATTTTTCTATAGTGTGTATTTTAATTTCGTTGTGGAGGATGTCTGCAGGTGCCGTTGAAGGAACCTTCGAAGCGATCCTTAGGATTTTGTTTTGTAGTGTCTGTAGTCTTTTAATGTGTGTTTTTGCGGCGTATCCCCATACCGGCGCTGCATAAGTTAAAATGGGTCGGATGAGTGTTTTATAAAGTGTTACCCCCATGTTGAGGTTTAATTGGTTGTTTATGTTTAGTAGAGGGTATAGCTTAGCCAATTGGCCTGCAGCTTTACCTCTTATTTGTGTGATGTGGTCGCGCCATGTTAGTCCCTGATCCAGTTGAAGCCCAAGCCACATGACCTTTGAGGTCCAGAGTATGTTCTCTCTGAATAGAGTGAGAGGCTGTAGGTTGTGTCTTGGGTATCTGTGGTACCTGCATTTGGTGAATATAATTGCTTGGCTCTTAGGGGCATTCACTTTTATGCGCCATGTTTTGAGCCATCCCTCCATTGCTGACAGCGCGTTTTGGAGACGGGAGTGTAAGAACTTCGTTTTGAAGGATTGCGCCATTATGGCTGTATCATCCGCGTAGACGTAGAGGGTTGTGTTGTGTGTTTTTGGCATGTCGTTAATGTATAAGTTAAATAGTACTGGACCAAGTATGCTACCTTGTGGGACTCCCACTCTTATTAGTCTTAGCGATGACAGGCTGTTGTTCACAATGGATTGAAATTTCCTGTCTTTCAGATCGTTTGTAGTGAACTTTTGGAGTAGTCCCGCGTGTTCACAAACAGTGAACACAGCAACTCTAGTCACACCGGACAAAAGACCAACTTCAGAGAAAACACAATAGCGGACAGAAAACATAGCCCAAACCAACCGGCCCAATCACAGATCATCACCCACTCATTGGCCAGGGCAGCACAAGCCCCACCCACCATTTGATCGTATATAGTAAAAAGAATTCAGCCACTTCATCAGATCATGAAGAAGGCCATGGAGTTTACAATGTCCAAAAGCTCAACGTTTATTAAGTTGACACAGCTGATCACCCGCGAAGCCTTGATTAGTTATGCTCGCCATGAAAGATTCAAGTCTTACATTAAATGAAATATTTTCCAAGAAACATAAATTAGTTTATATTCTAGGTTATGAATCTTACCTATGGAAGTGGTGACTTTTTTTCCAGTTTCTTCACATTCGTATATGTTATGTACTCTTTTCCACTAATTCTTAGTTTCTTCTACACATCTAACTTATACCTGAACCTTTGTTCTTTTAGCCCCCATTTCAGCAATATTTTCAACATTGAAAACTGCTGAACAACTTCCCTCCATTTCTGAAATAAACATCTGTTGGTACTTAGCAGACTTCTGGGTAAATAAATGAAAGCCATAGCAAAGCTTCCATCTGGTGATCACTGTATGAAGTGAATTAAATACTGTTACACATAGCCATTTCTTGGGTGAATTGGCAGTGGCATGTAGATGGGCTTTGGTGCAAAAAGTAATTTTTTTTAAAATTGGCACTTTGCAGTGTTTTGTGTTACAGACTTCAATTGTGAATACCTGGTCCATGAGGTAAATAGTTAAAATAATTTGTTTCATTGTTCATAGCATTCCCTACAAGTTCCAGTAACATGTCCCTGAATGATAACTGTTTTCCTCACATGCTGTGTTTAGGCTAGATTAAAGAAGATGAATCAGAGTGAAAAATTCAATGCCATAGCTAGGATTTGGACCATGGATCCATATGATTTGAATCAGCTGAGCTCTATGGCAACATTTCGATAACAGTAAACTCCCCAGCTGACATTTTCTCCAGTAAACCAATTCTCAAATTCATCTTGAGATTGTTTAAACTATTTGTAGTTGGTATTTTACACTACATCACTTACCTTCATTTTGAATTTTTGAGGGACCAGTTTTGGTAGCTGTTGCATATTGATGCAAATAATATATTTGCAAAGCTAGTCCTCAGTACTGTGATGAATTTATAATTTCTTGAAAAGATAAGTGAAGTTTGTAACAAATTATTATATTACTCTAATAACACTACCAGATGTATATAAATACTGCTACATATTGCATTGTATTTTTATTTTCTTCTAGGAAATACAATGCCAAGTTGGAGTTCAAGTATTCATTTAATTGTGAGGATAATGGGGGTACAACCTAGAATCCATTGTTGGTGCTTCAAGTCTGAGCACAAGTGAGATGGTAGTGAAAGTGTTAAGTACAGTAACACTTTTGCAAATAACATTTGTTGCGTTACTGTTAAAATAGCAAATGATAAAACAATATTGGCCGTATAGCAATGACTACAATGTTGCATATTATGTTTGTAGAAGTTTTGTTATAAGAAGTAGAATACAATTGTTCATGTTAGTTATGCAAATATGTCAAATTTTGTGCTATCTGGATAGTAGAATGAATAAATTTAACTGTGAAACAAGTGATACTCTTCCTATTTTCCTGTAAAATTCCATATCCTATTGTAAGTTGGCTGCAAGTTCACTCAGAACTTGTGTACAAAAGATGTTTCTATGAAGCATAGAGAAAACATTATTGTAAGATCTTGAACTTCACAACTTCAAAATTTCAGATTAAATGTGATACAATAATGTATTACATTCCTGTAAACAGAATTAATGACTTGGATGACCATTACAAAACCCCTTAACCTTAAAGGAAACAATTTATGGACAACTATTGTATAAAGTATATAAGAAATTTGTTTTGTTCAGGTATAGTCATGACTACTGAAGCTCATGTAACTTTTTGTTGTTGTCAGTAGTAATGCAGTATTACAACATACGATCAGTTGAGCTAGACAGGCAGATACAAAAAATACTTTAGTAGCAGTTACAGAGAGTGTGAGCATTTGAGAGTGCAGTTTTTCATAGTTTAGTTCCATTTCCCCTCACTACTCCCACACTTAAAGTTTTTTCAAGCAACCTATAGCCACAGAAGTAAGCACATGTACAGGTTGCTCATTGGATTTTGAGAGTAAAGGAGCTTGAATGTATGTGTGAAATTTTGCTGCTAAGTTGGCAAAGCCTGCCTCGGTAGCGTGGTGGTAGCATGACTGCCTCACGTTCTATAGGTCCTGAGTGCGAATCTCAGGGTAAGTTACCTGGATACGGTTTTTTCCGGGGTTTTCCCTTATCCTAAAAGACGAATGTCGGGTAACTAAACACATTTGAGCATCACTTCACCCATTCCATTCTTGTGGTGGACAATACGGCGCTGGGGCTGGTTTCCCCCGCCATCTCATTCCACCGGTGCTCCATCTTCATCTCATGTTTTCCTTGATGCTTTCTGTCTGATTTCCTGCATTGTTTTCTGGTAGCACTTACATAGCTCTTCCTCAATGTTGAAGAGTGTGGTTTAGGCTTTACTGGTATAGGATTACTCACTTTGTTCAAAGGGATATCAGCACAAATGAATGCTTCACAGAGTTCTTCAAAGAAATGTGAACCTGAAGAAGAGCAAGCTTCACCAAGTAACATTTGGTGTGTTCTTTTAACTTCAAGTAGCCATAGTCCTCGAATGTGTTTTTCTCTCTTCACATGCTGATCTATAGTAAACTTCTTTTCAGCTGCCACTCGTACCTCACATAACTTGCAGAAAACTTATTCCTATCTGTGAAGAAAACTTTTTCACCATAAAGCCTAACAAAATTATTTAAAGTATTCTTAGTGTTTTGCTTTAGTTTAGGCATGATGATTTTTCAACTTCACACCACTGTTCTTTACAGTGTTTAAAAGACATCTATCTGCACTGCTATTTACAAAATATTTGCAAACACATTAAGCTTTGACTCTTCTGCCTGCGAATGCAGCTACTTGTTACTTGTGAATTAAGTGAAAGGGTTTGTACTGGAAAAGTTCATTAGCGGTCCATAGAAGGGGAGGAATTTAGTCTTTGTCCATTTCCTGGAATCAAAGAGAATTTTACTTCTAGTACTATTTGGGGCAAAGTAAAACAATTAACTAAATCGTTAAATGTAAAGTCCAGATAAGCTGCTCTGCTCTTGGAAACATAAAAAAGTAAATTGTATCTAAGATAAAATGCTTAATTATAACAAAAAATGCAATATTCCACAAAATTAATAAAAAATGCAACGAAAAAATGCCTTAAGAAATGTGATTAAATAAATGCATTTTACTATGAAACACATTTATACGCAACTCATTTATAATTTAGGCTTATCAAAAAAAAATGCAAGAACTCAAAATCCTAGCCCTAATAATTATATATATATAATCAGGAAGCGTTATGAAATTAAATTTTTTTAAGTATGGGGGAAGTTAACAAAAGTTATTTATTGTTTTGTCATTGCATTGTTGTAATTAACAGTATTTGTGTTATGAATTTACTGGAAGTAGTGTAATATACAAGGGTACGGACAGCAGATTTTCTTACTTTGACAGAATAAGTCATGGGTTTAGACCTAAATGACATACTAGAGCTTCCATTTCTATACATAAGTTTCTAGAATTTTGCCTTCTTTTGTTGTAGGTATCAACAGATCTTGCACAGGAACTTGGTGTACCTGGCTTCAATTGCAGATGCAAATCAGAATATTCAGGCCCTTTTACCGGTAAGTGTAAAATTAGAAACATTTTGAGTCAATACGGTAAGTACTCTTACATAACCAACTATAGAAACATATGGTGTTGCTATATAATTATTATAAATCTTAGTCCAGTAGTAATATTTTATGATTCAATGATTCATGAATTTATATGCTTATTCCATCTACATTTTTTTTAATGTAAAATTAATAAGTTTTCCACAGTAAATCCTTGTGGCCATGCCGTGGCTCAGTGGTTAGACCGCTTGGCTCTCACCAAGGCGGCCCGGGTTCGATCCCAGGCGACCGCTAAGTGAGATTCGTGGTGGACAACACGGCGCTGGGGCGGGTTTTCTTCTGGATCTCCGGTTTCCCCTGCCATCTCATTCCACCGGTGCTCCATCTTCATCTCATGTATCATCAGTGTCATCGCCTGTGGTGCCGTATGTAGTAAAAGCGGGCGTTAAACACTACACTTTCATTTCATTTACAGTAAATCCTTGAGTAAATTTGGGACAAAAATTATTTGTACACCAAAGGCCACTAGTTTAAATCTCCTTTCTGAATAACCTGCATTTGTCTGTCTCATAGAAAGTGGTTCTGCATACAAAAGACTGTCAAACAAAATAGGTTTCTGAGATTAAAGCAAATGGGCTGAAGAAGGAAAGAAACTATTGCCAGAGAGAGAAAAATAATAATTAGATTACACAATTTCATGACATCTCTTAAAAATATCTCAAAAAGTGGGGAGGCCAGTCGGCCATTCAGTCTATCTTTAGCAGGGTGGAAGTCAGAAAATCCTTAATAGGTCTAGAAGTGATTGACAAAATCTTAACAGCTAAAGATGAGAGTAGTACTCTTTGCTGCATTAACCGCTTCGCCGATGGCCATTTAAACCCTTCAGGGGCCGGAAACGGATACCCAATAAACAGATCAAGACATCTAAATTGTTAAATGCTGTAAAATGTATCATAAATACAATTCCGTATCTTCCGTATTTATTAAGTTATTTAAACGAAACAAAAACTGGTTTAAAACTCATTAAAGGCAGTATAATTCTACAGTAACAATAAAGTAGAGACTGCATTAATAAATCATCGAAATTTCACTACTTTGTTTCACTGTAGCAAAAGCCATTCTTTGCGCCAAACGCGCCTAATATTTGAATCATTTTGTTTTGTGTGTATACGAACCAATGTATGTATGTTTAGCTACGCAAGCAACTTCTCCGATTCAAGCTTAGTTTATTTATGCTATACCAAGCGATAGTCATACGAGTATATGTTGCGTTACACTGAAAAGAAGACTCTCTGTCAGCATCTGTTATTAGTGTTTCTCAACCAAGGTTTCTGGTAGCCTTATGCAGCTGTTTTGGCTCAGTATTTTAGTTATTTATACTCTCTCTGTGTTCAGAGTGATTTCTTATAGCTATCAAGAGCTAAATGAATGACAAATTTGAAATTGTTAAATTTCAATGTTAACCATGGCTTATCCCCGTAATGTAGCAAATAAATTACCTTGTGTATGATGTATACAGGCTTCTGATATTACTGTAGAAAATCTGGAATATTTGTTGTGCAATTATGAAGGAGATGTTTAGGATATAGTTAGCAGTGGCGTGTACTGTTCTACAGATGGCATGTTAGCTACTCCATTGTTTGGGGGAAGTGGCTGGTCATATATGGGTGATGTGGATCAGTTATTATTAGCTATCCCTCTTTACGAAAAACAGTTAAATGGTAAAAAAAAAGTATTTTTATACCACTGGATGTAACCATGCACAATTGTTTAGTAATTTTCAGAGCTGTAAATTCATGCAAGATATTCATCTACCTGTACTTGTGCGTATAAATAACTCGTAACCTAATTGAGTATTATAATACTCAGAGGTAAGGGGTAAGAAATTCACCATGACATCACCCCTCATATTTGAAAGAAAACACTTTCCTAAAAGCATAACACCCACAACCAAAAAAGTCGCAACCGTTTCGAAAATGTCTAGTGAGTTGCGAAAAAGTTCACAAGGAAACCAATATTATTTGGTGTGAATCTGCAGATGTGCTCTTGGGTGTTTATCTCGGCTTGGAGGTGTACAATTCAAAAGGAAACCTTTATGGGTATTTTTACATCCCATATAGAACTAATTTAAATTTATTGTAAAATAGGGAGATTAAAATAATTGGCATTAAATGAGCATTAAATGTATGTATACGCAGGACGTCTATACACGTCCGTATCGGATTGGGGCATTTTAACTTGGACGTCATAGGACGTCCATATCGGTGAAAGAGTTAAAAGGGATTCACAAATAACTGCTTCTCAGATTATTGTAGAGGACATGAATTAATGTTTCAACAAGCACTGTCAGAGCTGTTTTCAATTACAAAGGGTGTTATGACAGAGTAGCACATAGATTCTATGTCAGTCCAAAAACAGGAGAAAATGCTTAGAAGTTACTCATAAGTTCTGTGATAGAGCTCTAGACTTCTGGGAAAAAGTGGTATGGAGAAAACGAGAGCCTACTGAGAGTGTGGAGGTAAAACAAAATACAGAACTGGAGCCAAAAAATATTTTTCCCGCAGTGAAACGTAGTGGAGCATCTGTCGTCTAGGGTTGCATGCATGCGTCAGCCTTAGTAATCTCTCTATTGTCGATGAAATAATGGGTCAAAGAATGTATATGTACATTCTTCAGCAAGAATTGCATATCAGTTACTGGATGGCTTTGCAAGATAATGGTCCAAAACATACTGCGGTTATTACATGACTGGATATTATATGATGTTCCAAAACAACTTCAGACCGCTCCCCAGTCTCCAATTATTAACTCTATCAAAACGTATGGAGTATCCTAAGAAAACACATAAGAAAAAGGCCAATTTCCAACTAAGAAGGACTGAATGCTGCTTATGGAACCATTTACCAAATACAGAAGTTGAGAAACTTGTCTTTTCCATATCAAAAATACTTAAGACACTATAATTAAAGCTAAAGGGTATTCTTTGAAGTTGTGAATACAAACATTTTTGTAGTATGAATTGTTTTTGTGACTGTAGATTGTTTTATGTAGCTGAGAAATTTGCAATTTTATTTTGTAAAAGTGACATTTTGTTTGTAAATTGTTTTTTTACAAAATATAAATTCATGTTGAAAATGCCATCTTTTGATTGAATAAATTCCAAATTATGATTTAAATGTGCTTCAGAATGCAAAATTTCCATGAAGTTTTAAGTGTATGAATACTTTCTGAAGTTGAGTTTTTATTTATGTATTAATGCTGTGGGTTTCAGTACATCATTCTATATTTGGCATGAAGAACTGTATAATTTTGCTCAGATGCCTCTTTATCAGACAAGGTTCTTTTATGTGCCATAAATCTATGAGACAGGATCACCGGCTTTACTTCCCTTCCAATCGAACTTATGCTAAGGATTTTTATGCCCAGAAGATTCCATCTCCCTCCACAACCTCAGGAAGCAATTGATACTTTCTTTGCTGACCTTAAGTGCTGATTCCAAAATTGGGTAATGTGAAAATTGGTTATCATATAGAATAGAAATTCTTCTTTTTGTGAATTTTTTGTTGAATTCTGAAATTGATATATTTTTTTAACTGCTTGTAAAATTAATTCAGAAGATTGTAATAAGAGCTAAATCTAAGCTAATTTGATTATAACACATTACGTTATTCTGGTCTCCTACTGCCCTATCCTGTCTTTTTCAACCTAATGCCTAGTCTATTGGAAATATAACCATCCTTTAGTTAGATCCAGGGATCTGGTGAAACTGCAGCTCTGAAGAATGCACCTATCCTTTGCGCAGGTGAAGGTTATACAAAATAAAATACTGGATTATGTATTGCATTTCATCTCTCTCTCTCTCTCTCTCTCTCTCTCTCTCTCTCTCTCTCTCTCTCTCTCTCTCTCTCTCTCTCTCTCTCTCTCTCTCTCTCTCTCTCTCTCTCTCTCTTCTGCATGCCCATACATAAGTAAAAAGTAAACTTGTGCAAATGGTTAAGTAAGCAGATATCTTGTGCTGTTGAATAAAAATCATGCACAAATAAAAGCAATGACCCTACCTCTTTTGTTACATCTGCTAAACAATCTAAATCATAAATGGCCTTGCATCAGTACAGAAAGTAATATTTATGTAAAAACTATTTTTTTGTGGATGACTATGAAGAATCTATGAACAATAACCTTTCTAGAAGAGTACACTGCTGTAGCTCCATTGTTCTGCTTGAATGAAGGTCCGATTTCCCAAGAAGAAAACATTTTTTGATGGTTCTGCTAATTGGTCAAAAGGATTGTATCATATCTGGAAGCTGTCTCAAGCTGATGTTGGTGTTCTAGCCTGTCGGTACAGCCAACTTTGGAGAGAGTTGCATTACATAAGTCAACTGCTTGTTCTCTTTTCATGACAAAATATGAAAGATCATTCCTCCTATCTAAGTAACTATAAAACACTGTTTTACTCATGAAATTTAAATACCTCTTTGAATAATGTAATAGTAAAGGCTAATGTATATATGGAAAGAAACTGTGAGACACAGTTTCTCTGTTGGTGGCTGCAGTTACACATCAGGTATTTGTTACTACAGTCCTCTCCCATTATATTAAGTGAAATTGAATTTTTCATTTTATTATGATAGTGTGAGATGTTTTACTCTCCAGTTGAGAAAATTTGTGTACACGGTGGACCACCTAACTTTTGAACCATGTATGTCAGGTGTGGCAACTAATTATTGAACATCATCAAAGGGTGTGTGTAATAGATGTAAAGAATGTTCGTTTACATCAATATTTTGTAAGATATGACTTCAACTCAGATTCTTTAAATATGAATCCATCAGTATATAGAATAAAAAAAAGTATTTCAGAAAGTGGAGTGCCATTGTTACTAAAATTAGGCAAATGAGTCAACCTTGTATATACTTTTCTCCATTTACAAGTTTTTTTGATGAAGACTAGTTTCTGGGAACTAGTCTTCATCAAAAAACTTGTAAGTGGAGAAAAGTATATACAAGGTTGACTCATTTGCCTAATTTTCGTATGAATCCATCATGTTTTCCTCCCATGACCAAAACCAAATGACTAATTTAGAGTACCATTATACTCAGGGAAGTGTATAAAACAATGAAAATAATCGTATCTCTTTTGAAAAACAAAAATACAACTTGATGCATGAACACATATCACTCACAGTAGATTCTTTAATGAATATGTTCAAAGTGGTGCTCATTGGTATTGACACATTCTGGGTACATGATATCACTGATTAACTGCTACCAGTGTGTCTGGAGCTATGGCAGCACATACATCTGCTATCAGGTATTTCGTGTCTTTTGGTCTTGTTGGAATCTGCCGATATACTTCATATTTCAAGTGTCACCAGAGGAAGAAATCTAACACGCTGGATATATTTGATCATGACTACCATGTTCTATCCAACGATCTGGAAATAGACCATCAGGTACATCTCTATCATGCTGGTGGAACATCCTTTGACGTGTATCCAAGTCCTCGTCTTCCAACAACACAGACAACTCACTTATCTAAAAGCACCTGTACTTTTGTCCATTATGGTTTCCATCCAAGAAATAGGGACCAGTTATGTGTTGTCTGATGATGCTACATCACACATTCACACTCCATTGTCAATATTTAACTTCATGAAGCCAATTCAACTTTTCCATTGCACAGTAGTGCATGTTATGGATATTGATGTTTCCATGGTTCTTAAATGGTGCTTCATCACTGAAAAGAACATCCCTTGGAAAAACATGGCCTTACTACAGAAATCACTGGCAGTATTGCACACGTTGAAAGTCATTTTAGTGTAGCTCTTGATGGAGTGGGATATAGAACAGGTGAAATTGACCCCTGTGCAAAATATGCAGTACACTTGTTCAGCTTATTCCCATCTGTCTGTCCAGCTCCCTACTACTGACATGTGGATTTACTGCAACTGCTACAAGTAACCCAACTTATGCTCCTTCATGTGTCAACCTCCTGCCTTGAACTCCTTTTTATGCGGAAAGGCTTCTAGTGGTGCGAAGGCATACTGTAATATTAATAAAGTGTTGATGGTATTGATGTTGACAATTAGGAAACAATACAGATTCTGTGCTGCTGTGGCATTTTGGTAGTATTGTCTGATAAATGAAGATTATATCAACCATTTCATCCTGTGTGAAACACATTTTACATTCCTATGGTTAAAGAAATGAACACATTACTCTACTAGAACACATGGACAGATGTCTTACATTCATAACAGGTTCTGTAGTGACAGGTAACATACTTCGTCGGAAAAACTATTTGTAGTCAATTTATTGACACTTCATCACTTGTCACTTAAGTTTTTATATTATTGGGGGACTAGTTTTGGAAGCCTTTGCCTCCATTTTTAACCTCTCTCCAACGAGCATCTGTTGTCGTCTGCTCTCCTCTCTCTGGCGATGGAACTATGAACTTCTTTGTCAAATTATCTACTGGTGGGACAATTAGACAAAGAAGTTCATAGTTCCACTGCCAGAGAGAGGAGAGCAGATGACAACAGATGCTAGTGGGAGAGAGGTTGAAAGTGGAGGCAAAGACTTCCAAAGCTAGTCCCTCAATATAAAAACGTAAGTGACAAAGTGTCAATAAACTGACTACAAATAGTTTTTCAGATTAATTTTAACATCACTGTTACTAAATTCCTCCAATCACACATAACATACTTCATCTTTACTTTGGAAAAGACAATCAGGCATTCATAGTACATTAACAGTCCCTCTCAGTACTCCACAGTCAAGTGCCTTCTCAGAACTAGACATAGGTTAATGTTGCTTCCACCTTTACTGCCTAAGTCAAGTCTAACCAATGAACTCAGTGGGGTGGATGCTGCAGAGTTTATTTACTGGTTTTATGTGCGCTTTCCCTCGAGTACTGTACACCAAGATAGTCAGCTGTTAGCCACAAGTTGTACATCAATTGCAGTACAAAACATGATGGGTTCCCACTTACTAGAATTGTGTCGACATCCATATCTTCAAAAATATTGAAGTGACCTAATCTTCATTATAGGGAGGCCAAGCGCCTACATGGCCTGTAGTGCCAACTATCATCATCAATCTTCATTATATGTATTACTTGTCTTCTTCAGTAGGATTCAATAATCAGTTTTTACACCTCTCATACCTATCATGGTTCATAAGCTATCAGATTATCAAAAGTTATGTGGTCCACTCTATATACAGTTGCTCCAATCATACAGTTTTTTAGAGCACTTTGTATGAATAAAGATTGATGTAGTGCAACATTGTGTGTTTTTATATGTTTAGCACTTTAATAAAGATAATTATTGATAAATATCTCAGTACTAAAAGAGTTAGAGTTTGTTTTTTTGCAAACTTTTAAAAACCATTTGACACTATAAATAGAGATGCACTAATATACAAATTCAGAGTAAAAGGAGTAAGTGATGAATATATAAAAGAAATAACTAAGATATATAGAGGAACAAAATTTTGTATAAGATGTGAAAGGAATAAAATCTCAGATGCCAGACAGAAGATAGTTTTAAGCCAGGGCTGTAAATTAAGCCTTATTTTATTTAATTTTTTTATAGGAGATGGAGTGGATTGAGGGAAAGGAAGAAAACAACACTATTTGGTAATAGGAAATAAAGAAATACCAGGTTCATTATATGCAGATGATCTGACGGTGGGAGTAGTAACATAATAGTAATAACATAGTAGTAGACGTATCCCTAAATGGCGCTTTGATCGTGCCAACTGGAACCTTTACACGCAGTTGGCTGTTTTTTAATACAACGAGCACGATTCTGTGAATGATTTAGTTGATCATCTCACAGAGAAAATTTTTTCCGCTGCAGAACAGTCTATTCCACGTTCGACTACCCAACCCGGTTGATTTCCTGTCCCATGGTGGACCAACGACTGCCGGAATGCTATTCGTGCTCTTAGACGTGCTCTAAGGGTATTCCAACGACACCCTACCCTAAGTAATCTAATTGAGTACAAGAAAGCGCATAAAAAGTCTAGGCAAATAATAAAGGATAGCAAAAAGGCCTCATGGAACAACTTTGTATCATCTTTTAACAGATGTACACCATCTGTTGTATGGGATAGGTTAAGGCGCGTGGCCGGAAAATCAACCCACTTGCCAATCGCTGGTCTGAAAACAACTGCAGGAGTTGTTGTTGATCCGTTTGTCGTGGCTAACACCTTCAGCTGTGCTTTCGCTCAGGTGTCTAGCTCAAGTAATTATTCTCCTGAGTTTATCTCAATTAAGACTCAGGTAGAATCTCAAGGTTTCGTGTTTAGTTCCAGAAACCTTGAAGATTATAACCGGCTCTTCACCTTGGCAGAGTTAGAACACGCTCTTTCATCATCGTGACTGACAGCACCAGGACCGGACGAAATCCACGTTCAAATGTTACAACATCTCTCACCTGAAGGTAAGGCATTCCTGCTCGAGGTCTATAACCGTGTTTGGGTTGATGCCACGTTTCCTGTCAAGTGGCGAGAAGCCACCATTATACCTATCTTGAAAGCTGGTAGGGACCGTCACCTTCCTTCTAGCTACCGTCCTATTTCCCTCACCAGTTGCATATGCAAGGTGATGGAACGCATGATAAATGGGCGGTTGGTATGGTGGCTGGAAATGCACAACCTACTGAATAACATCCAATGCGGTTTTCAACGACGCCGTTCAACAGTGGATCATCTTGTGTCCATGTCGACACAGATTATGAACGGATTTCTTAAAAACTGCCAAACAGTCGGAATACTTTTTGACTTCGAAAAGGCTTATGATACGTGTTGGTGGGCAGGGTTGCTACGTACTCTGCACACCTGGAATATACGTGGACGCATACCACTCTTCCTTCAGGAATTCTTGAAAGACCGCGTATTCTGAGTAAGGGTTGGCTCGGTTTTTTCAAATCTTTTTGTTCAAGAGAACTTGTACCACAGGGATCGGTACTAAGTGTTACGTTGTTTGCTATTGCGATTAATTCTATCCTCGAAATGTGTACCTCCGGGGGTCTCGTCATGCCTATTTGTAGACGACTTTGCCGTTTACTGTACATCTCAGCGCACACCGTTTTTAGAGCACTGTCTACCACCTTGGACAACCTTAAGAGTTGGAGTTTAAAGAACGGCTTCCGATTCTCCGCTGAGAAAATAATTTGTGTTAACTTCTGGCGTCAGCAGAGTCGACTACCTCCAAGGCTCCGGCTAGGCGCTGATCTACTACTTTTTGCAGATGAGACGGGGTTCCTTGGATTGATATTTGATAGAAAACTTAGTTGGTCATCGCATATAGCTTAACTGAAAGCACGATGTGACCGATCTTTAAATATCTTGCGGGTACTAAGTGGAAAATCGTGGGGAGCGGATCGTACAGTGTTATTGCGACTTTATCGCGCACTCATCTGTTCCAAATTAGATTATGGTAGTATGGTTTATGACTCAGCACGGCCATCTGTGCTGAAGAGATTAGACACAGTCCATAATTGTGGCATACGTATAGCAGTTGGGGCATTTCCAACGAGCCGAGTTATAAGCCTGTATGCTGAGTCTGCAGAACCTCCTCTGCAGTACAGACGCTACATGTTATTAGCAAATTATGACTGTGGACTTAATTGCATGCCCACACATCCATCGTTTACGCCGTTCTTTAACACCTTCATGGACGTGCGTTATAGGAACACTTCTATTAAACCAAAGCCACCTAGTTTTCGTTTCCGGGAGCTCCTTAGACATCTTGATACTGAAATGCCCAAGATGTATCCTAGGGGGGAGAGGACATACCCTCCTTGGTTGTGCAGAGCATCCCACGTTGATCTGGGCATGACTAAACATGATAAATCTACCATGTCTATGTCTAGTACCCACAAATGTTTTTTAGAATTTTTATCGCGATATGAGGACCATTTTATAATTTATACTGATGGCTCCAAGAACTCAAATGGTGTTGGTTGTGCTTACGTGTGTGGAAGCGAACCATATACATTCAGATTCTACACTAGCACATCCATTTTTACTGCAGAACTTTATGCAATATACCGGGCCATTTTACACGTACGTCGACGAAAGTTGGGGGACTGCTTAATCCTGAGTGATTCCCTCAGTGCACTTCAAAGCCTACGGTCGCTGTACAGCTACCACCCTATTGTGCAGCGTATCCAGGATGTCCTCCACGTTTTACACGCTTCTGGCGTTAGCTTGGTATGTGCATGGATCCCTGGTCACGTAGGCTTGCGGGGTAATGAAATGGTGGATTCGGCAACCAAGACGGGTACCATGAAGCCCAGGGTTCGAGTACCATCTGTGACATCGGAAGATTTTAGGGCCGTATTGCAGAGAGCTGTGCAAACCTGCTGGCAGGAAGAGTGGTCCGCTCTCCGCAATAATAAACTTAGATCTGTGAATGAACTTCCGATTCCCTGGGTTACCTCCTGTCAGTCATCTCGTCGCGAGGAGGTGAGTTTGGCTCGGTTGCGTATTGGGCACTGCTTTTTTACTCATAATTTTCTTTTTAAAAAGGAGCCTACTCCACTGTCAGTTTTGCAATGAAGCGTTATCTGTGCGACACGTGCTGCTAGAGTGTTTTCACCTAGCACACCGTAGGACGTCTCTGCAGCTGCCGGCCAGCTTTGCAGAAATGCTAGCGGACGATAACGCAGTAGTGGAGAAGGTATTTAGATTCTCCTCTAGATTAGACTTTAGGATTTAGTGATCGAAATTTTTAGTAGGTTTTGATTGATATTTGTTGTTGTTTTTTTTTTTTTTAATGTATATGTGTGCAGTTTTAATAGGTTTATTTGTACTTATATAGTTTTTAGAAAGTTTTATATCTGGCTTTTGCCATGACTTGTTTTTGTAAGGGTGCTGATGACCGCCATAGTTGAGCGCCCTTATACACATCTTCATCTTCACTAACATAAGTAGGATTACAAAGAGCAATAAATGTAATTCAAAACTTTTGTGATGAGTGGGGATTTAAAGTAAACACAAAAAAGTTAAAAAGTTGTGAAGGAATTTGAGTACTTAGGGTTAGGATGAATAATAATGGAGAATGGGAAGTACATGGCAGGAAGGTGGTAGCCAAAGGAAAGGCAGCAATGTCATATGCAAAGCGAAACTCAATATGTTAAGCAAATGGTTAGAGAGAATGTATGAAACACTGGTAGAGTAAAGGATGTTGTATGCTGCAGAAATTTAGGAGATGTCAAAAGTAACAAAATAGACCAGGTATACAAACAATTTGCTAAAGAGGTGTTGGGATTGCCTAGATCAGCTCCAGGAGAAGAGCCTTAGTAGAATTAAGAAAAACCAAAACAAAAAGTATAATAATTGAAAGAGTTTTAAAATTTTGGTATAGATGTTTGATAAAAGATCACGATGAAATCCTAAAGGTATGTATGAATCAACAAAAGACGGAAAAAGCTGTGGAAGAAATAGGAATGGGGCATTTATGGACACTAGAAAATAGGAATGTAGGTTTTTGGAAAATAATCAGAACCAGAATGGAGGATATAGAAAAACAAGAAATATGGGGAGGGTTAGAAAATAGAAAATCATTAAAATATTATAGGTTGATAAAGAGAAAATAAGGAAGAGAAAGATATGTAGATCAATGTAACAGACAAGAGAGAGAAGGAATGGCTTGGATTAGAACAAGATCTATGTTCTTAAGGGGACTAAAATGTAGCAGGGTAGAAATATTTGAATTATGTGGAGAAGCAAAATACAGTTCATATTCTCCACATTATAGAGACAAAGTATGAGAGATGAAATGGGAAAAGGGAAAAGGTGCAAAAGTTAAATGATGAAGCCTGGTACTCAAGTACTTACGATAGTAAGTCGCCACAAACGGTGTATCTCGGATGCGAGAGCCCCTAGTGGTCTACCGGGGAAATATTTGAGTCAATTGGAGAATTTAATGTCAGGACGGTGCATTGGCCATGGTAGTTCAAAGGTTAAGAGCGACTGGACGGAAACCAGGAGATCCGTGGTTCAAATCCCGGCCATGGCATTGAATTTTTCATGTTGACTCTATCCATCAAAGATCTTAGCCTGTGTACGGCTAGTGTGGAGAAATGATTAATTTCCATCAATTAACTGAAATAATGTAGAGCTGTTCACTAATTAAGCAATATATGAACCCAAATTGTGTTATAAGTCTAGATATCAACCGATGTAAGCAAATAGTTATTGTTCGTTTCTTATCTATATTTTTCTGTCTGTGCTTGTTATATTCTATGTGCTATGATTAGACGAATACTTTTTGAAGTGTCACCACATATTTTCCAATAATGAACCTCATATTTTAAAACATGTACAATCTTGGCCATACTTTCATAACTTTATTTAAGACCTACAGAATGGAAAACTGGAACATATGGAAGTTTAAATAATTAGAAAAATCAGCAGTTGCCACACATTTTTGGGGAAAAAAACCACAACATAAATCCAGAACCAGAACTACTAAAACATACATCAGGAAAACAAGAACTATCCACATGGGAACAAATCTTCATTTCAAAAAATAGGAACAAAGTATTCAATTTCGACATCCCCCAGAAAGATTTGTTCAGCAAGTTCCTTGAACCACCACCAGAGGAGACCTATGACAAAATATCGTCAACTACACTAATGAGAACCAGTCGATGGCCGGCTGAGGATAGAGGCAAAGTCTCTGAAACATGTTCCGGAAAAATTTAAAAGTAAGTGTTGTTTAGTGTCATTAATCGACTCCCTTTAAATTTAATTTATCATAACAACACTGTTTTCAACACTTCCAAGAAAGGAATTGCAATATGGAAGTTGGTTACCATTGTGAAGTAACACAGCCCTTAAGCTGAACTTCAATGAATCTGTAAACATTTGCCAGTCATTTGGATTAAACTCAATTCATAGCTCAGTTCATTAAACTACTGATGTCTATACAGAAACATACATTCTCTTCCATAAAAAGTATTTTCCAAAGCTCTCATGTCTATTTAAAAACTCTGTGATTTTTGTACTAGGTGCAAGTAATTTCCATTGTTGCAGCCTGAAACCTAGAAGTTCAGATTCTTCTTTTGACAAACTTACGTCATGTGCCAAATCATTCAAGTCTATTTCATCTACAAAATGTCTTTCACTTTCAGAGTTTTCTGGTTGAAAGTCAGGTCTTTTGAAGTAGAGGTCTCTGGCTCCTGTTACAATTAAGTCTAGGAATTGCTATTTCCTTCACCATTACTGTCACTACTCAATGTCTGAGGCAGTACAGGAACAGGTAATTCCTTGCTATGTGGAACAGACAGAAGGAATATCTGGATAATGAATAACATTTATGCATGATTGGAGGAATTTAGTAACAGTGACATCAAAATTATTACTTGTTGTCTGTTTTTTTGACACTTTGTCACTTACATTTTTATATTATTAAAGGACTAGTTTTGGAAGCCGTCACCTCCCTTTTCAACTTCTTTCCAACTTGGAGGAAGAAACTGACAAGTAGTTTTTTCAACAGAATAACATGTTTAATTTTCCTAGACAGTCCAGATGTATTTGTCATGTAGAAGTAACAATCATTAATATAATTTGTTGGTTCTTGCCACTCCATAGATAAAGCAAATGTATTGCTTTGAGTTTGCTATGTAACCATAATCTAAGATTTGTGGTACAAATGATACAACATTGATGAGGTAGCCATTGTTTTTCCTGGTTGCCAATTTGACACCCAAAGTATAAAGAATATGCATGTTAATTAATGTTATAAATTTTTCTCTGATTTTTGGGTGTAAATCTTACACAAATATAACAAAAATTGTCCAGATTATTTCTGAACTTTTAATGGGAAGTAGCTCTTTGCATTGTATCACTAAAAACAGTTATACTAAGTGAAAAAGGAACATCACAATTTACCACACAGCTGTCAGCATATCCACAAAGAGACTGACAGATTATTTTTGTAAATGAAATAACCTATTTTAAGCCGTTAGCTGATATCCTTGCCCAGGTATAAATTTCAACATCCATCTTTCGCTCTCTACCTGGATTTCCCTTTATGCAGTGTCTCTTTTCTCAGTGATGTTCAATAGCTTCAATACCTTGTTTATAGTGAAAACTGTCAAAATAGCCATCAAATACAGACTGCACGTCTTAATTGTTGGCAAATCTTTTACCACCAAGTGATTTCTTCAAATTTGGAAACAGAAAATAGTCATAGGGGCTAAATCTGGGGAATTAAGGTGCATGAGAAAGCAGTTTAAACTTTTATTCATTGATTTGGTGATGGTGATATTTAATGTGTGAATTTGTGCATTTTCATGATGAAACAAAACTTCTTGCTTGATTTTATCGCTCAAATGTTGCAATTAATTTGATAATACTTGTCATTGATGGCAAGACTTTGGCTGCGGATGGAAATGTCTTTTCCTTCTTTGGAGCAGATTCTCCCCTTTCACTTGACTATTTTGAGTGTTCTTTCCTCTTGGATTTGGAGTAATGGACCCATGTTTCATCCATGGCTATGCATTGATGCAAAAGCTTGGCTTTACTGCAATAAAGCATTGTCAAACGCTCGACTGAAACGTCCTCGCAATGCTTATTTTGTTCCATTGTTAGTATGGGCTCACAGCTTTCATGTCCAAATCTTCAGTCAGTTTGCAATGTACAGTACTTCTTGAAAAGCCTAAAATGTCTGCTAACCCGTACACTTTCAGTTGATGGCCATGCAATACCATTTTGTGAGTTTTCTTCACATATTGTGGTATGGTCACCTCACTGTGATGTTCGTTTTGGCAGTTTGTGCTTGCTTAAACTCTACCATCCAGTATTTTTCTCTGTAACAGAAGTAGCAATTTCCCCAGAGTAGAATCTAGCTCAGCTTTAATAATAATAATAATAATTTATTTAGCCTATAGACATGGTACAAGTATGTTTCAGGCATCTTCCAGTTAAGAATAATTACAAGAACAGTCTATTACAAGTATAGTCACAATAAGTTTCAGTTCCAAAAGAAAAATACAATGTTTCGTAATTTTAGATGCTACTATTTTCAATATTATTTACAATATTTACAATTCATCTATTCTATATAAACATATATTTAGAAGATACCTTTTTAGTTCCCTTTTGAAGTTATCTCCATGTTTTCCTTTTAAGGTACTTGGTAATCTATTGTATAGCTTCGCACCACTCAAGAGTGGGTCGTGTTCAGTTGTGCTCTTATTTATGCTGGTCTGATATATGTTGTTCTTGCCACGTGTGTTGTGGTCATAATGTTTGTTACAATGTGCAATATGCAAATTCTTATTAGTAATATATAGTATAACCTTATATACATATAATGAGATAACAGTAAATAGCCTATTTTCTACAAAAGTATTATGACATAAGTTTTATACCCTAAACCATACACTGCTCTTATACATTTCTTCTGTAATACCAACAATCTATTTAAATTATGTACACTAGTGCTTCCCCATACTTCAATGCCATATTGTAAGTAAGGATATATTACACCAAAATATGTCATTTTCAATGCAGTCGTATCTAAATATTTTGAGAGGCTCCTCAATAGATATAAATCTGTACTTTTGACACACACTCCTCAATAGATATAAATCTGTACCTACTCTTTTACACACATAGTCTATATGTGGATTAAATGAGAGGCTTTTGTCCAAGATTATACCTAGGAAATTAATTTGTTGTACTAGTTCAATGATACTGTTCCCTACTTTTACCACCAAAGGTCTTTCTGAATTCGATCTTCCATACTGAAAATGCAATAATTTTGTTCTATCTATATTCACTTTTAAATTATTATGTTCCAGATGTTTAAGTAGGTCATTAAAAGTATCTATAATAGAATTCTCCAAGAGATTCATGGTTTTGTGCCAGTAAAGTAGAATCATCAGCATAGGATACATTTTTGCAGTTTTCATAGCGAGATAAGTCATTTATATATAATAGAAATAATATTGGCCTGGGTACCGATCCCTGTGGCACATCATATTTAACTATATCATATGGTGACATATAATGTCTAATTGACCCATTGTTGTTACAGGTTATTAGTGTGCATTGTTTGCGATTTGTTAAATAGGATTTTAGTATGTCATGAATTTTGCCCCTTATTCCATATCCTTCTAGTTTGTCCAATAATAAGTTTAATGCTACACTATTGAATGCTTTAGAGAGATCTAAGAACAGTCCTACTGTTTGATTAGCTTTATCTACTTGTGTATAAATCTCTTGTACAAGATTTATGATAGCCGTAGTCGTAGAGAAATTCTTTCTAAAGCCATGCTGCGTTTTAACTAATATGTCATGTTTATCTAAGAAGTTAACTAGTCTTGCATTTAAAACTTTTTCAAATACTTTACTGAATACAGAGGTAAGGGTTATTGGTCTGTAGTTAGCAATATGGCATCTGTCCCCTTTTTTGAAAATTGGTATTATAGTACTAATTTTTAAGCACTCTGGGAAAGTATAGTGTTCTATTGAGAAATTAATCAAATATACAATTATATCTATAAGTTCATTTTTACAGTATTTTAATACTCTAGAGGAGATGCCATCCCAGCCACAAGAGTTTTGTTGTTTTAGTTCACTGATTATTTTACTAATTTCAGTATTATTTATAGGCATGAGGTAGATTGACTGTTCAATAGTATTTTTAGGTGCATAGTTGATAGGGAGTTTTTGAGATTTGTTAATTCCATTTATAAAGTACTGGTTAAGACTATTGCAGACATCATTCGGGTTTAGTATCTTTTGCCCATTTATTTCTAAGGTTATATTTTTATCCTCTTTCGTTGTTTGCGTATAATTATTTATAATATTCCAAGCTGCTGCTGTTTTATTTTAGGATTGACTAATGGAAGTGCTATAAACCTGGGATAATTGCAAAGCAAGTGTCTTGCCATATTCTTTTTTTAGTATGTTGTAGCAGTTATTATATATTTCTAATTTAGTCACATGGTAAAATTTGTACGTTGATTTCATTCTCTGTCTTAAATTTCTTATTTCATAAGTCAATGGTACTTTATGTTTTGCTTTATTACCAAGTCACTTTTTTTTTTAATGGACATGCTGTATTAAAATGCATTAGCACTGATTTTAAGAACATACCCCATTTGCAATTTATATCATTCATAGTATATACAGATTCCCACTTTTCTGCTTTTAAAATTTCTTGCAACCTTGCTAAATTTAGGTCATGAAGTAATCGTTTCTGTGTCCATTCTGCTTTCTTTAGTTCACAATTACAGTTAAATATGTCGATAATTTCTGCACAGTGATCACAGAGATGAAAATTGTTAACAAAAACAGAATACTGTGTAGGTGTTATGTTAGTATGTAGTCTATTGCAGTTTCAGACGTCCTCGTAATTCTAGTCGGACAGTTTATTGCATTATCAAGATTATAGCTATCAAGGATATCATTAAAGAGCCTGTAATCCCTGGAATCATTACATGAATTTATATTGATATCACCTAATATAACAATTTTGTCTACTTCATTTGATAGCTTTGCTATGAACTTGTCAATATTTTTATAAAAGTCATTGACCTTAGAATTAGGGGATCTGTATATACCTACTATTGCAATTTTGCCAATTGCAGTTACTATTTTAATGGCACAACATTCCATAACCATTTCTATGCTATAATTACATATATTTTCATATTTGGTACACATGCAATTAGTTTTTACATATATGGCCACACCTCCAGATTTATGAGATTTTCTACAGAAGTCTGCAGCTAAAGTATAGTTATCGAGTTTAGCTAATTCAAGTTCTGTGTTAGAGCAACCATTTTCTGTAATTACAGCAATATCAGCCTTTATTTCGTTAAGTAATACGCTCATCATATCAATTTTGTTAGCCATATACTGTATATTTTGGTGTATGATCCTAAGTGACCTATTGGTTACGTTTGGTTTGTTTTGCTTAGAGCAACTATGTTTCCCGACTGTGATACATTTATTTCCCCATTTGATGATATTACCAGAGGATTCCTAGGTTTATTTACCATTTTCTCAGTAAATCTAATAATCTGAGCAATATATCTTTTTCCATGAGTGTTAAGTGAAAACCACGCTTGAAGTAAAGGCTTTTATCCAATTTACCTACATCTAACAACCTAGCATTAATATGCTTTGAGCACAATAGTTGTAATTTTAGGTTAGTTTTCCCAATTTCTTTATTTACACAAGAGTTCGGCAGAAGGTCATATCTGTGTAGTATGTTGGTGATTAACAATTTCCTTGTCCTTAGGATACTTTACCAATAAGCACTCCAATCTGTTTAACATCTCCTGGGCTTCGTTTCTGTAGACATCATTTGATCCCGTAACTGTAATATCCATTTGGACCCCGGAGTCTTTTAACACATCCTTCGATGCTTCAGCAAATTTTGCACTTGGTCACACATAGCCTGTAACACTTATGTTTTTCACTCGCTCACATACTTCCACTGCAATGTTACGTGCATGACTGTCTCCATGGATTGCGATTTTAAGTTTTCTTCCAACTTGTTTGTTTGTATTTCCTTTTTCCAATGTTTGTTGTGTCACGCTAGGTCCTGGGGAAGAGGTTGTAGGTTGTTCTTGATCCTTTATCAGGTTGTACCTGTACTTTGTGGGCAACACATATTCCATATTTCCTGGCATTTTCTTGGCTGGTTTCCGTGGTATTCTCCAATAAGTTTCTTCTGGCGATGTGGAGGACTGACAGTTCCACTTTCTATTCTCTTCTTTTAATCGATCCTTTTCGTTCTGCAGCTTCTTTAATTCTAGGTGCAGGGTTTCTCTTATCTTTTGTAGAGACCTTTCCTCCCCGATTTCTCAACTACACTTGCATAGGTATATCTATCTCCATTTACATAGCCGCACTTAGCACAAGTTATTCCGTTTATACTCTTGTTTGTTGATAACACACCATTTTCAATTGAATTTACTTCATTTTCTTTAGTTAAAATTAGCATGTGACCATTACCATCCACCATCTTGAAATCATTGTATCACATGAATGAAAGCATTGTATCACATAACAATGACCAGTTTTATCCATGTTTTCAAATTTGCTGAGAGCATTCATTATCAATAGCTGCCAAACAAACACTAAACAATGTAGCAGTGTCAAACTTAAAATTCAAGCTTTATAAGGATGGTACTTATTATATGCGCAAGATTTCTTGAGCGTTCGGGTCCCAAGTCCTCATTCGGTAGGTTTCGCCTATTTCCGTAAACACAGATGACAACTTTGAAACAGGAAATGCCCTACACTGTGACATGTAGTGGCTAATATGCTAAGCTTTCACATGTACACCTTTTCATTTTGAGCAATTTTGAGGTTAATTATCAG
The DNA here is from genome assembly GCA_030765055.1 of Mantis religiosa. NCBI lineage: Eukaryota > Metazoa > Arthropoda > Insecta > Mantodea > Mantidae > Mantis > Mantis religiosa. Next base: position 310,426,367 of record CM060950.1, read on the forward strand.
CTAACCAGTTTACAACAAATCTAAAAGCAATACTATGTTATGGCTGTCAAAAGGAGACACACTATTTTTCGCCTACCTCCATTTTATGTGTTTCATAACAGTAAATATAAGCATACAGCATATCGGATAGAGTTCAATTGTTTGTTGCCACATCTCATACCTTCGGCGCATATCTTCGCTTATCTTACTGCAATTTGGCTGAATTGTGTTTTTCTAGGTTGACCACACTGCAGAAACAAAAGCATGTTAGCCCTCTCTTCTTCCCCTCTGCCCACATCACACCGTAAATCCAGCGCTCAAGAAATCTTGTGCATATAGTACTTTCCACCATGGTCATTTGTTCAAAACATCTGTCATCTATACATCAGGCGGGGCACTTTTGGGACAGCTCTCATAATAATGCAATATGTAGACTCATATATTATTTTGGAATAGAAAGGAATCATACTGAAAATTTCAATGCCATGACCGGGATTAGAACCACGGATCTCCCGGTCTTCATCCAGTCACTCTTAACCATTGCACTACCATGACCAAAGTGCTGCCATGACATTAAATTCACCAACTGACTCATATGTTTCCCAGTAAACCACTAGTAGTTCTCAGATACAATGATATATGCACCTTTTGTGGCAAGTTACTATGCTGTAAGTCCTAGGTTGGTTTTGTAGTTACCACTGTTAGGTTAATTGATGAAAATTTAGTAGTTCTTCCACACTAGCTGTGTGTAGGCTAAGATTTGGATAGATAAAGTCATACTGAAAAATTCAAATCCATAGCCAGGATTTGAACCATGGATCTCCCAGTCTCCCATCTGGTCACTCTTAACCATTGAGCTACCATGGCCAACGTGCCATCATGACATTAAATTCTCCAACTGACTCGTACATTTCCTGGTAAACCATTAGAGGTTCTCATACAATGAAGTACACACCGTTGGTGGTGACTTACTATGCTGTAAGTCCCAGGCTTTATAGTTACCACTATTAGGTTAATTGATGGAAATTTAGTCATTCTTCCACACTAGCATGTGTAGACTAAGATTTGGATAGATAGCTATCTATAGTCATATTGAAAAAGCCTAAAAGTCACCTCTCTTGCCTGAAATGAATACAAGTATGATTAATTTTAGCATTTTTACTTCACTAGAAATTACTGCATTTTTTATCATTCTCAGTGAACTAGGGTTAACATGCTAGCCTCTAGTTTGTGAGGTCGCCAGTTGAAACCTGGTAGGGAATGAATGTAATTTTTGGGTGTAAAAATCCTTAGTATGGTTTTCTTCAGAAAGTAAAGCTTTGTCCCATGGCATAGATTTACAGTACTTAAAAAGAACTTTGCCTGAGAGATCTCTGAGCAAAATTAAGTAGTCTTTTATGGACAATATAGAACAGAATGTTGAGAATCAAAACAGCTAAAGAGTTTCCACAAAAAGAATTAAACAACCTCAATTGTATTTCTACTGACTATTGGACCACTCAGTATTTCAGGTACTAAAAGGCATGAAGTGATATGACAACTATATCTTATTGGTTACTTTTTGAAAATCATATACATAATGTAACTAAAACATCATGCTTTTGTGGAATGCTGCTTAATAAGCATTTGTGTACATCTTTGCCATTGCAGCCACCTGGTGGTCCCCAACATGGAATGCATGGTCCAGCAGGGCAGTCAGGTCCACCAGGTTCATCACCATCTCCTGCAGGTGATTTACCACCAGGCTCTCAAGGATCTATGGGTAGTTTTGCACAGCAGCAAGGTGGTTACAGAGGTCAGATGATGCCTGGTCAACAGAATATGGCACAACGTAAGTGTTTTTATCTTGTATCAATTATTCTATATTTAAACATAACACTAAAAATCAAATATAGTTATTTAATGCCACAAGTTTCAATCTATTATACTGAAATGAAAAAAAAATCCAATCTGTGTTCAGTATAAGAACCAATGAATGTTTTTATAAGGTTTTAAAGGATTTATCTTTTCAATGTTTCAGTAAACCTCAAATATATAAATGATTAGTGTGTAATTTAAGTTGAGGTAGAGAAGATATTGTATTCCACCCAAAAGTACAATACGTAGGTTCCACACATGATTTGAAAATGCTTGAATAAAATAAAGGAGCATTTTTAGAAAATGTGTGTTAATATCAGGCAAAGATTATCATTGGGCCGCACCATGGATAAGTGGTTAGACCGCTTGGCTCTCACCAAAGCGGCCTGATTTTGATCCCAGGTGACAGCAAAGTGGATTGTGGTGGACAACATGGCGCTGGGGTGTGTTTTCTCCGGGTCCTCCGGTTTCCCCCCGCCAGCATTCCACCTATTGCTCCATCATCTTTCCTATCATCTCATCTCGTACTTTCACTTCCAGTATTGGGCTGATCCCTCATCCCGGAATCTCTTGATCAGGAAACCTCTGATTCTCAACCCATTGCCTATGGGCCTCAAGGTTGCGCAGTTCAGACGGCCCTATGTTCCACTTAAGGAATTACATGAATTCATTTATTCAAACTAATTTTTGCATGGAAAATTTTCAGTTTTGAGATATTAATGTGATAAATGAAATTGATGTTTTGTTTTCTGTGAATAGTCTATTAAGAGATGTTCATCCTTATTGAATTTATGTAAGTGGGAACTTTTAAGCAATAGATAAAAACTGTCAAGCTCTCGATAGGTAGAGTCAGATGAAAAATTCAATGGCATAACCAGGATTTGAACCACAAATCTTCTTGTCTCTGTCTGGCTGCTCTTAACCATTGAGCTACCATGACCAACATACCAACATGACATTAAATTGTCCAACTGACTAATATTTTTCCTGGTAAACCACTAGTGATTCTCATACACAATGAGATAATAGTACAATTTGTACTATGTTGTAAGTACTTAACTCCCAGGCTCCATAGTTCAACCACTGTTAGGTTAATTGATGGAAGAACGATTAACTTCCATCCGTTAAGTGTCAAGTTTATTTAAAACATCTATTTGTCTTGTAAGATTTCTGAATAAAAAAAAAACTGAAGCTATGGACAGTGAAGCATAAACTTATCTATTGTTCGAGATTCAACTGTATTGGAACACCACAGTGAAGCGAAAAATTATTAAATTTTAGATGAGTCGCATTTTTTACACATCTGCTTCACTTTCGTACCTATTTTGAGGACATGTTTCGCAAATCTTCGTTTGCATCTACGGCTCTTGTGCGACTGACGCTAGATCCAGCGGTGTGGGTAATTCTCGGGTTGTTGCTGCCATCTGTTGATTTAGTGATGAACTGAAATGTGGGATTCTCTTCTACATAGAAAAACATAAAAACCAACTAATGAACTTTGAAATCCAGCTAGAAGAGAATCCCACATTTCAGTTCATCACTAAATCAACAGATGGCAGCAACAACCCGAGAATTACCCACACTGCTGGATCTAGCGTCAGTCGCACAAGAGCCGTAGATGCAAACGAAGATTTGCGAAACATGTCCTCAAAATAGGTACGAAAGTGAAGCAGATGTGTAAAAAATGCGACTCATCTAAAATTTAATAATTATCTATTGTTATTCATTTTTCAACAGAAAATATTTTACTAATATTTATTTTCATTTTTCATTTATTAGTTCAGGATTTCATACTATCCATTTCTGAAGTATTAAATTAAATGCCTTTATATTTATACTTTTCTAAATTTACTTTTGTATTTGTATTTATTTTCATAATACTGTACAAAAGTCTTACAGTTTTTCATATACATAACTTTGAGTTGCTATTTTGCCCCCCTTTATTCCACCATGCATTTTAACACCGTGGTTTTTTATGCATGATGGACCTTACCATAATTCATATTACCTTGGTATTAATATTTTAACAAACACTATTTACATACACATACACATATTTACAAAGTCTTTGCCCTGTACCATCTGATTTTAATAATATTGTTACCCAATCGGCAAACTCTACGGTACCGATCAATAAATGCAGGGGAAGGCCGGTGGAGGGGGGCATGTGGCATCGTTACCGCTTGCAGAGGCGAGACAAAGTGGAGGGAGGGGAAACCACAGGGGTGGCTGAATCTTCGTTTCCCCCTCCTCCTGCCGCCTGAAAGAGCGTGAAACATCGAGAATGTTTTCCTCCTCCATGAAAAAAGAATTCTCGAGAAACATTTTAGCCACCGATCAATACAGGCGAGGCGACCGTCAGTTGAGTTGAGAGTCGTGGCGAGCAATGTGAGGAGCGCCCAGTGTACGTGGACAGACGAACTGGTGAAATTGTAATTGTGTGTATTACGTAATTCTATGTAATCGGCAAGTGTTCACATTGTAATTCGGTGGAAATAAAGAACATTTTTGAGTGGTGCAATTGGACTTTTTCATTTCACGAACCCACAAAGTCACAACTGGCGTCAGAAGTGGGATAACGGCCATGGAATCGGCACTGGAAAAGATTTTACACAAAATGGAAGAAATGAAGGCCGAAATAACAGCGAAGACGGAAGCGGCAAATAACCTGGCCGCCGAAATAACAGCGAAGACGGAAGCGGCAAATAACAACCTGGCCGCGGAAATAACAGTGAAGACAGAAGCGGCAAATAACAACCTGGCCGCGGAACTAACAGCAAAGACGAGGGCGGCAAATAACAACCTGGCCGCAGAGCTAAAACAAATAAGGACAGCTAACGATAACCTTACCGAGAAGATGGAAGCCACCAACAACAGCCTGACCGCGAAGGTGACCGAATCGACAACGGAGATGAAAGCGGCAAACGAGGCCCTCGCCGTGAAGTTCTAAGAGCAGCTGACCGTGAGAGATGACGTCACAGAGCTCGGCAAGCGGATGGGTCAAGTGGACGAGCGCGTCGAAGATTTGGCAAGCCGCGTTGACGAGCTGGAGGGAAAGGCTGACAGCAACGCAAAGTCCCTGAACGCCATGGTGAAGGACGTCGTCAGCAGGAGGTTAAAGGATTTAAAGGTCGACGCACCGGGACGCGACACAACATCTGCACGCGTCAAAGCTCCTAAATATGACGGCGCGACAACGTTTGAGGTCTTCCGCCGCCAATTCGACGCAGTGGCCAAGCACAACAAATGGTCACCAGAGGAGGAGGCCACACAGTTAATAGCCAGCCTCCAGGGACGGGCCGCGGAAGTCCTGAACACGGTGCAGACAATGGCGGCGCCCAAGGACATCTGGGAAGCCCTGGAGAATCGTTTTGGAAACCACCGCTTAGCCGCAGCGTACCGCAGCCAGTTAAAGACAAGGTCACAGCAGCCAGGGCAGACGCTGCAGGAGTTCGCCATGGCGATTGAGCAGCTGGCTGGCAAGGCCTTGGTTGACCTGCCACCGGAGTTCTTATCCCGGGAAGCCGCCTACAACTTTGTCGACGGGGTACGAGACTCGGAGATTCGTCAGCGCCTAATGCTCGGCGATTACAAAACTGTCCACGAGGCGCTAACGGCAGCTTTAAGGATGGAGGCGGCCAAGGTGACGGCTACCCCGGCGTCAAGAACGAGGAGTGTCCACTACGCCGGAGACAGAAGACCAGCCGAGGGACGCCGGCGAACACCTAGTGGCCTGTGTTGGCGTTGTGGACAGCCGGGACACCTAGAGAGAGACTGCCGACAACCAGAAGTGCAGCCGGGAGAACGAATAAGGCCCGGCATGGAGAGGGGCACGTCGGCGCCATTACCACCATCCCCTCGAGTGACACTGCGCGCCGTCAGCCGGCGTATGGATGACAGCCTCATCGCGGACGGTTGGGTGAGAGGGAAGCGTGCCGCGTGCTGGTGGACACTGGGGCAGCCGTGACCATCATCAGACCTGACGTGGCGAAGGGTTTGCCGACGAGGAAGCCGAGCCGACCATACCAGCTTCTGACGGCATTGGGTGACACCTTGCCTGTGGAGAAGGAGGCCCTGCTAAAGTTGACCTTGGGAACGAATACCGTACGTCTGTGGGTGTTCGTCGCGAAGGTGGCTGAGGAGGTGATTCTGGGACTGGATGCCCTCAGTTGCCACGAGGCGACGGTCGACATCGGCAGAAAGGTCCTGTGGCTCAACGGAGAAGAGGTTATACTCCGTCAACCCGAAGAGCGCCTTGGAATCTGCAGGGTCGTCTTGAACAAAGACGTGTTTGTCCCCGCGAGGAGCGAGGTGGTGGTGACGGCGCGACTGGAAGGCCAGAGAACCAGGAACATGATGCTGGACCAGAAGACGCCTGTACACGGACTGTGTGTAGCCAGGGGATTGCTGCCGTGCCGAGAGGAGGTGCCAGTGAGACTGCTAAATCCAGTGGACACCGATCACGACGTCCAGGCCGGGACGGAGTTGGGAATGTGCAAGCCCGTGGTGAGCGTAACAGCAATCGACAAGACACAGGAGCCGGTGCCGACGCAACACCTGGGGCCCCGGCTAGAAGGCTTACTGGAGAGGGCGGCCGACCACCTGACCGCAGAACAACTGGAGAAAGTTCAACAACTGCTGAGGTGATACCAGTGCGTCTTCAGCCAAGGCGATAGTGACTACGGCCGCACAGACAAAGTGCTTCATCGCATCGACACCGGGGATGCCCGGCCTATTCGGCAACCACCTAGACGCATTCTGCTGGCGAAGCAAGGGGCGGTACGAGACATGCTGGAGGACATGAGATCCAGGGGGGTGATTGAAGATTCTGACAGCCTTTGGTGTTCCCCTGTAGTCTTGGTGACGAAGAAGAACGGCGAGCTACGCTTCTGCGTGGACTACAGGAAGCTGAAGACTGTCACCCGGAAGGACTGCTTCCCCTTACCCCGGATTGACGACATCCTGGACACGCTATCTGGTGCGCAGTGGTTCTCGACCCTGGACCTGAAGTCGGGCTACTGGCAGGTAGCTCTAGATCCGAGAGACAAAGAGAAGACCACATTCTCGACAGGCCAAGGGCTCTGGCAGTTCACAGTTATGCCCTTTGGCTTCTGCAACGTACCAGCTACCTTCCAACGCCTCATGGAGTCAGTGATGAGAGGACTGACTTACAACACCTGCCTGCTATACCTAGACATCATCATCGTCGGTAAAACTTTTGAAGACCATCTCGAGAATCTGACTAAGGTGCTACAGAGATTGCAGGTGACCAACTTGAAGCTGAACGCGAAGAAGTGCCAGCTCTTCCGCAAGGAAGTGAACTACTTGGGCCACATAGTCTCAGCAACTGGAATGGCCACAGACCCGGAGAAGACACAGGCTGTGAAAGGTTGGCCTCGCCCAAAGGATAAAGAGTTGCGCAGTTTCCTGGGGCTGTGCAGTTATTACCGACGCTTCATAAAGGGGTTCTCTAACATCGCCAAAACCCTCACCCGCCTGACAGAGGAACACTGGCCTTATGTGTGGATGGAGGACGCCGAAGACACTTTCCAGCACCTGAATAAGACCCTGAGCAGCTTTCCAATTTTGGGATTTCCACAACCAGGTGGCGTCTTCATTGTGGACACCGATGCCAGCGACCATTGCATCGGAGGCGTCCTATCGCAGATCCAGGACGGCCATGAGCGGGTGATAGCTTACTACAGCAAGACGCTATCCAAGGCAGAGAAGAACTACTGCGTCACCCGGCGAGAATTATTGGCGGTAGTAAAGACCTTGGAGCACTTCCACAAGTACCTGTACGGTCAGCCATTCCATTCCACCTGAGGACTGATCATTCCGCCCTAACCTGGCTATTGAGCTTTAAGAACCTGGAAGTCCAACAGCACGTTGGGTTTCAGAGGCTGCAGGAGTACGACTTCACCTCGGAACACCGCAAAGGGAAGAGCCACGGTAACGCAGACACTATGTCCCAAAGACCCTGTCCAGAAGTGTGCGGCCAATGCACAAGAGTGGAGGAGGAGGAGCGTACCGCAGCAGTCCGAGTAGTCACAGCAGTGCCTGCGTATGGCTGGGATAGCGCAGGCCTGAGGAGGGAGCAGCTGGCGGATGCAGACTTGGGGCCAATCTTGAGGGAAGTGGAGGCAGTGACGAGACCAACCTGGGAGGACATTGCACAGAGGAGCGCCACCTACAAGTCTTACTGGGCCCAATGGGACTCGTTAAAGACCAGAGAGGGCGTGCTGTTCCGGGTATCGGAATCACCCGATGGGAAGACGCAGAGAGAACTGTTGGTACTTCCCCGGATTAAGGTCTCGGAAGTCTTGGAAGAGGTGCATGCCGGTACTTCAGGACACCTGGGAGCGAACCGGATGATTGACAAACTACGGCAGCGCTACTACTGGCTGAGTCTCCGAGCAGACGCTGAGAGATGGTGCCGTCACTGTCTTGTGTGCGCAGCGAGTCGCGGCCACCAGACTAGGAGCTGGGGTCACATGCAGCAGGACAACGTCGGAGCGCCATTTGAACGGATCACCGTTGACATTGCTGGACCGTTCCCAATATCCGACCGAGGCAACAAGTACCTGATGGTGGTCGTGGACTACTTCACTAAGTGGCCGGAGGTGTATGCCATCCCGAACTAGGAGGCAAAGACAATCACAGACTGCCTCGTGGAGCAAGTGTTCTGCCTATTTGGGGTACCGTTAGAGCTGCAAATTAACCAAGGCACCAATTTTGAGTCCAACCTGATGAAGGAGGCACTAGAGAGACTTGGGGTTAACAAGATCCGCACAACACCTCTACATCCCCAGTCGCATGGCATGGTCGAAAGGTACATCAAGACCTTAGAGGAACACTTGAGGAAGGTCGTGGCCAGCCATCAGCGAGACTGGGACGTCAAGGTGCCACTGTTCTTGCTGGCCTACCGCTCGTCAACACACGACACCACGGGGATGACGCCAGCCAGCTTAATGTTCGGCCGAGAGTTACGCCTCCCTTGTGACCTGGCTTTTGGACGTCCTCCGGGGGTGAAACAGCCAGCGACCGAGTATGTGGAGAACCTGGTGGACTACCTCCACGACATGCACGAGGTGGCTCGCCAGAACATCCAGAAGGCGAGAGACCGCATTGAAACATGATATGACATGCAAGCCAACAGCTAAGGGTTCCAGCGAGGTGACCTGCTCTGGTTGTACCATCCTACCCGAACCAGGGGACACTGCCCGAAGCTTTAGCAGCCATGGCAAGGACCGTACCGTGTGGTGAAGAGGATTAACGACGTGGTCTACTGCATCCAGAAGGTGCCCCGAGGAAAGATGTTGGTGGTTTACCTGGATCGCCTGGCTCACTACGATGGTGCTGTGCAGGACGACCAGCCTTGAGGGAGCGGTGTTACCCAATCAGCAAACTTTACGGTACCGATCAATAAATGCAAGGGAAGGCCGGTGGAGGGGGGCGTGTGGCATCGTTACCGCTTGCAGAGGCGAGACAGAGTGGAGGGAGGGGAAATGACAGGGGTGGCTGAATCTTCGTTTCCCCCTCCTCCTGCCGCCTGAAAGAGCGCGAAACATCGAGAATGTTTTCCGCCTCCATGAAAAAAGAATTCTCGAGAAACATTTTAGCCACCGATCAATACAGGCATGGCGACCGTCAGTTGAGTTGAGAGTCATGGCGAGGAGTGTGAGAAGTGCCCAGTGTACGTGGACAGACGAACTGGTGAAATTGTAATTGTGTGCATTATGTAATTCTATGTAATCGGCAAGTGTTCACATTGTAATTTGGTGGAAATAAAGAACATTTTTGAGTGGTGCAATTGGACCTTTTATTTCACGAACCCACAAAGTCACAAAATGCATGATGAACTTTACCACGGTTTATATTGCTTTATTTTCCTAAACCTTTTGCCTCTTATTCTCCCCATAAATTCTCCTATCCCTTTTATATCCCCCTCCTTTTGTACTCTCATTATCTTGACTTTTAGCACTTCTTTGTTAATTCTCCCATTGTTTGGGTATAAACTGATCCCTCCATATTTTTGTTTCTTTACATTCCAGTATATAATGCAATTCATTATCTACCTCCCCACATAGAGGGCAACTATCCAAATTCACTTCCTTCCTATCCCTTCTTGGCTTATGTGCACTTAATCTAGTCCAAGCCCAACCTTCTCTTCCTAATCTATTACAAACCTCAACATACTTTTCCCTTCCCCATTCCACTTTTAATGGTCTTTATTATACTAAACTTTTCTTTCCTTCAAGACTGGAATAATTCCTGTTTCTCTATGTCCTCCACTCTGGTCCGCACTTCTTTCCAAAAACCTTTAACCAACCCCTCCCTCTCCTCCCATATATTCCCCATTCCAATTTCCTGTAAAAGTTCTCCTTACTCTTAAAGCCCAGTTCACCTCAGCACTAGATTTCTCTTGGATTACTAAACATTGCCTCAATAAATTCTGCTCATCAAATGATCTTAATCTGTACCAATATTTAAGTACCCTTTCTACTATCAAACTTTTACTACCTACTCGTCCCAACTCCATCATTGCTGCTACATTGGGTGATACAATAGATAGGCCCAGTATATTTTTACAAAACAATTTATGTACTTTATCAATCATGTCCCATCCTTTATCACTTCCCCAAATCTCCAACCCATATGCCATTTTTGCTTCGACTACCACTTTGTAAATCCTTTCCAACCATTTATTATTTATGTCTGGTATTTTCTGTAGACACATTCTTATGACTGTCATTGCTGATTTTCCCTTAGCCAATACACAAATCTTATGATCATTCCTTCTCCCATTGCTACTTATTCTCACTCCTAGATAGTCATATTTATTTACTATTTGCAACTCTTCCACTTCCATACACATTTTTCCTCCCTTTTATAACTGTTTTTAAATACCATTATCCTTGACTTTTTAAAATTTATTCTTAAATCCAATTTCTTGCAGAATTAATGTATAAATTGCAGCACTCTTGTTAAACCTCCTATATAAATATTGTCACTAAATAAATTAAATAATATTGGACTGAGTTTACAACCTTGTCTTAATCCCATATTTACTTGCAATTTTTCCCGTAATGTTATCATTGCTCAGCCTAATAGAAAACTTATTCTTCATATATATATGCTGTACTGCTCTGATAAATTTTACACTTACTCTCTTATTTCTCAGTTTAATCCACAGTGCCTCTCTATTCATAGTATCGAATGCTTTCTCTAAATCAATGAATGCCATATATACCCTATCTCTTTTACTACTTAAATATTTATCTACAATTATCCACTGTTCTTCTTCCTTTTCTAAATCCCATCTGAAATATTGATAGTTCACTTTCATCCTCTGCCCAATTCTGTAATACAGTTATTAGGATTCCTGTGTATATCTTTCCTAAAACTGACAATAAACTAATACCTCTATAATTAGTTGGATCTTTAATACTCCCTTTTCCTTTATAAATAGGTACAATTATACTTGTCTTCCAGCTATGTGGTACCTTTGCTCCTTCAAATATAATGTTCATGAGGTTAACCAGTGTCTCGGTCCTATCTCTATTCTCTATCCATTTCTTCCAAAATTCCCCTGGTATACCATCAATCCCTGGTGCTTTATTGTTTTTAAACCTTTTATTTTCCTCCCATACTTCCATTGCAGTTATTTTTCTTATCCAGCCTATCTATATATTCTATATCTAAAGACAATGAAATTACATTTGTTAATTTGATTTGTATCCCTAATAAGTCTTTAAAATAATTACACCATCTTTCTGGTGCTGTAACATTTCCCCTATTCTTGCTATTATACATTCCTTGAATTATTTGCCATACTCTACTGTTGTCATTTTTAGTTGCTGCTTCGAGCAAATTTCTACTTACTCTCCCACCCCATTCTTTCTTTTTCGCTTCAATTAAACATCTATAACTCCATTTCATTGTTATATAATTTTTTCTTGCTTCCTGATCCTTCTGTAACTTTCATCTCCTTAATTCCTGTACCACCCTCCTCTTAGCCTTAACACATTCCTCATCAAACCATCCCTTGCTTACCATTTGTCCCGCTTTCTTTTGCTTCATTTTACCTCCTGCCTTTTTAACTACCCACTCTAGTCTCTATTATCTCCTCTGACCTTTTCCTTTGTAATAGTACATTTATCTTATCCTTTGTGTCCTCCCCCATAATTAAACTCAACTTGTCCAAATATATCTCTTTCTCTCCCCCCCCCCCCCTTTCCATTTAAACACTTCTATCTTCTTTCTCCCCCTAATGGGTTCATCATCCTTCACCTCACACTCCACCCTAAATTTAGCCTTCAATGGAAAATGACAGCTAGTGAAGGCCCCCTGAATTATTTCAAAATTGATTATTACACCATCAATATCCAATGAATACAATAGGTAATCGACTACACTTGCCCCATTATTATTTACAAATATAAATTCACCCATCTTATCCTCTCTAATTCCATTACATACATTCAGATTATTCTCTTCACAAAATTGCAATAATTTTCTACCTTCTTTGTTTACTATTGTATCTCTACTTTGTCTTTTCTCTATTTCCTGTTGTACATTTGTACCTTCTTCTGTTCCTATTTGAGGTTGCTCATATCCTAACCTAGCATTAAAATCGCCTACTAAAACAACTTTTATATCAGTCTGCATATTCTCCATGTCTTGGCATAATTTATTGAATAATTTGGGTTTGTAGAATTCAGATATATTTGGTGGGTTATATACAATGCCTAAGGCCATCTTGTCAACTTTTCCTGCTAAGCCTGTCATTAATAACCACAACACCTTAGGATCACATATTTTTTCTACTACCTTTAGCTGAAAATTCTCCTTTATAAATACTCCTATTCCTCCTGATGCTCTCCCCTTCTGACTATTTCTCCTTGCTAGTTGATTGAAATAAACATATCCCTCCATATCCATTTTCACATTTTTCTATATCCAAGTTTCAACTAGCGCAAGTACATCGGCCCCTTTTAACAATTCCTTGATTTCCCCAGTACCCATTTTGTCCCATAGTCCTTCCCATTCCAAATTAACACCACCAAAGTTTTATCCTATACAGAACTTTTTCTTTCAAATCGAAATTGATCTGCGTAGATCTACTACGTGTCATTATTTTTTCTTTCTCACCCCTTTTTTGAGCAATCTCCAATTGTACTATGCTTCCACTTGGTGTTGACACTACACTCATATCTTCTTGATGCCAAACATTTAAACCTACCATTGCTCCTACCACTATGAAACGATTTAAATGATTATTTAAATCTATTTAGTAATTTATTTATATATATATGTATGTAATTTTGTGATTGGCCATAGTAATAATTGTATGACGTAATGTGGTGACGTAGCATTAAATCGGCCAATCACAAAATTAATATAGGAGTAACGATCGTAACGGAAAATCAATAATCTTGGTAGATATGTTCTGTAATCTGGGGAGTGATGAATAGTCGTGCAGGATCAAGAAGTTTTATGTAATAATTGGAACTGTTTAAAAAATAAAAAAAAAAGTAAGAATTTATGGATATGCTGGAGATAACCTGCAATAGACTAGCAAAATTATTTCAAGACAGTTAATTAATTAATACAGTTGCACATATCACCTCCAAAATTGGCATTTCCGTGGGATCTGTGCACACAATCCTGCATGAAGATATGAAAATGCTCAATCGGGGATCTTCCAACATAGAAATCCTGTTCCATATGGCGCCGCAACATGGGAGCCGAATAGGATAAAGAAGAATGGAGATTAAAACCTCGTACAGCTACGTGGGAATACAAAAGGAAAGGAGAAAGAAGAAAAAAAGAAACTGGTTCAAAGTGAGTGAAGTTAAAAAAGTAGTAGATTTATGTTGCTAAGAAATCAGAAAATAGTTAAAAAGATGGCGAGTAGAAAAGAAATAATAGTGGAAGGAGAAGCTAGTGATGGTGCAGGAGTGAGTAGGGAACATGTAGGATTAAGTAAAGATAACAAGTTAATGTTAGAAAGGATAACGAAAACGTTGTGTGATTTAGATGTTAAAATAGATGTAAAATTAGAGTTGAGTAATGTAAAGTCAGAGTTAAAATCAGAGTTGGAGCAAAATGTAAATGATTTAACAGAAAATGAGTAATTTAGATGCTGGAGTGAGACAGGAACTAGCACAAAGTGTAAGCAATTTAGAGGTTAGTTTATCACAGAAGCTAAAACAGGAATTGGAAACTGAAATAGCACAAGAAATTAGAGATGGGAGGAAAGAATGTAGGGAGAGTATGGAAAGGCTAATGCAGATCATAGAACTTAACAAGAGTGAGAGTAGACAGGAGGTTATAGAGTTAAGAGAAATGATTCAAGAAACTAGTTTATGTCAGGAAAATGTTAAGCAGGAGATAAAAGTAGAGATAAATAAAGAATTAGGAATACATAGGAATCAACAGGAAGAAATTCTTAAAAAACAAACAGTAAATGTAGAAGAATTAGATAGTAAGTTGGAACAGAAATTGAAAGTGATCAGTTCTGAAGTGCTCTTATAACAGGAAGGGTTAAAATCACAAATTATAGAAATAAATGAAGGAATGTGTTCACAGATCAAAGAAATGCAGGAAAAATTTGAAAAAGAAAAAGAGAATCTAGGAAACCTGACTCAAGTTGTAATGACAATTCAGGTAAATAAAATGAATGTAGTTAGAAACAAGAATAATAATGATTGTGACTTACCATGTAATCTAGGTCCACCAACTTTTGATGAAGAGGCAGGTGATAATCCAAAGGTGTTCTTGAGAGAGTGGGAGGAATATTTCGCATAAAGAAAATTCCAACTGAGTTCAGGATGATTTGTCTAAAAAATAATGCATTTGAGTTGCTTAGATTGACTGACTTCACATGAAACATATGGTATGTTTAGAAATTTGCTTATTAATAGGTCCTGGGGTCCTGAGAGGCAGAACAGATTAAAAATTGAGTTAGCAACTGGCAAATTTGACTCCAGAAAGGGAATATCTATAACTGAATATTTTTTGAAATTAGCTAACAAAAGTAAGCTGGTGAATCCGGAACTTACGGAGACAGAAATAATCAAAACGTTGATTCGACAGTATCCACCACACATTAGGAATCACCTAATTGTAGCAAGACCTGTAGATTTTGCAGATATCATCGAATTGTTGTCAGAGTTCGAGGTATACAGTCCATTCACAGACATAACCTCAAACACACGTCACAATAATCACGCATATGCTGAATCTGAACTAAGAGACCGACAGAATGTCAGCGAGAACCACAACAGAAATAATAATTATCCTGAAACATTCAGATCGTCTGGTAGGGGAGAGGCACTGAGTAGAAATAGCATATTGGTAAACAATCACCTGGAATTTAGGTGAAGATATGAATCTGTTTTGCCATCTGGTAATTATAGTCAGATACAGTCTGGCCAACAGAGGAATTATAATAACGCTAGTGTTTACGAAAGAGGTGGTCGAGATAGTCAGATAAATCACCTAAGATTTTATAGAGAATATACTCAAAGGGAAAATAACAGAAATAGAGATGATAGACTGAACACAGGGGTACAATATGAATCATCAGGTAGTGGAAGGAGTAGACCGCATGCTACAATGAACCCTCAAAATGAATCAAATAATATAAGACCAACAATGAATACAAGGGAACCATTGTAAATAAATTGTATTAATATTCTGTAATATTTAAAATCGAGTTATGTTCAAATTATTAATGAATCATGTATTTTATTTGTTTAGTACTGAAGTATGTTTACTTTTAGACTAATTGTTGTTGATCATTGTTGTGAAACATTATTGTAGGGATATTCTTCGAAATATATGGAAACTCGTTGAATTAATTAAATCAGACCATCTTCTATATATTTCGAAGAGAGACATTTGAAACGATTTAAATGATTATTTAAATCTATTTAGTAATTTAAATATATGTAATTTTGTGATTGGCCGTAGTAATAATTGTATGACGTAATGTGGTGACGTAGCATTAAATCGGCCAATCACAAAATTAATATAGGAGTAACAATAGTAACGGAAAATCAATAATCTTGGTAGATATGTTCTGTAATCTGGGGAGTGATGAATAGTCGTACAGGATCAAGAAGTTTTATGTAATAATTGGAACTGTTTTTATTAAGAAAAGTAAGAATTTATCGATGTGCTGGAGGTAACCTGCAATTGACTAGGGAAGGAAGTTCAAGTAAAATGTAATCCAGATAATACAATTAAATTATTTGTTACAAAATTTGACTTCTCCGAAACTTTATTCCGAACCACACCTGAAAACCAGAGGAAACTGATAGCCGCAAAAACTTATACGAGAAGAGAAGGAATTGTGCTTCCAACATAGAAATCCTGTTCCAACTAATAGCCTGGACTCCTCTCTCATCCGTTGCTCTGATTATACACTTTTACCCGGCGATACCATCAGCTGATCTCTTTGTACTTCGACCTCAAAGTCACTCGCCTCCCTTCTCCCTTCTCCATTCTCCTCTTCTGATGTCAGACGCTACGTCACTTGTCTGTATGACGTCACTTTTTCCCCTTGCATCATCAGTCGTATGTTGGTGGTAGTCAAGAGATGTTACCGTTGTTTCTTGTGCGTATGTTTTTCCCATTTCTCCTCTCTGATTACGTGGACCAATATCCTGCCTGGCACCGTCTATCCATAATGACAATCCTCTTACTATGCCTTCTTCCCTTGCTCTTTTAATATCTTCATCTCTCTTATTAAATAGTTCCTGATCTCTCTTTCTTTTTTCCCGTAGTCATGCTCAATGAAAAGTCTTGTTTCTCGTAGCTTAGTTACATTATTTAAAATTTTCCATTTGAAGTTCACTGTTGCCAGTTTTACAATCATAGGTCTAATGTTTGCTCCTCTTCTCCCTACTCTAAATGAGTCAATTACTTCCCAACCTGTTAATTCAATGTTCAGCTTATTTTTCAAAAGCTCCTCCACCTGCTGCCAACATCTTTTTCCTCTCTCCTCGTAACCAAAAATAGCTATATTCCTATTTCTATTACTGTCTTCTATTTTCTTCAAGTAGGTCAATCTTTGATTTAATTCTGCCATGTTCTCCATTTCTTTGAAACTTTCACACTTCATTTTTTATTTCTTCCACGTTTCTGACTAATCTCGTGTCAATTCTTTTTTCCATCTGCTTTAAGTCTACCATATCTTCCGCCATCTTTTTTAACATAACCATAACGTCCTCCATCTCTGGCCCTGGGTTCATTTCCACTCCACCAATAATCAGTATAAATGCCAGGATTATAGCCGGCAATATCACTATCAATATTTTTCCTTTAACATTATTCACACGTTTTCTCCATTTCACACTGTTAAAGGTTCTGATTTGCGCACGATAATTTTCAGTGGTAACACTCATCACGGAGCTCGTGTAACACACATCCGCACTCAACTGCTCCTCACCAGCAACCCAAATTTACTTTTTATTTATATAATTATTTTTAAACATATGTTTTGCAATTAATTTTATTTTCATCTATTACCACATTTGAAGATGGTTAGTAAATGTTTGTACATAGCACCAACAATGAATATAACATGGTTGGAACGTATGTATAAAGCTTTAGTAGAGTCAAGATGGATGTATGGTATTGGGATATGGGGTGCAGGGGAAGGTTGGGAAAAGATGGATAGGATACTGGGAATGTTTTGTAAGATCTTAAGAGTTCCATATAATTCGGCTGGCGAAGGAGCTATGTTAGAATTAGGCAAAGTGAGTGTACGAGGGTTGATTATGGAAAGAGAGTTAAAATATTGGTTTAGGATTAATTGCTTACCACAGGGGCATATTCTGAAAGATTGCTTAGATATTCAGGAGAAGCGCATACACCCAAAGAGCTAGATGGGCCAAATAAGACATCAGCTTATAGTTAATGGTATGGCAGATGTATGGATAGGAAGAGAGAATATGATGGCAGGATTCTGGAGAGTAGTTAAATGTCAATTGGAGGATATGGATAGACAAAATTTATGGGCCATGGTAGAGAAAAAAACTTCATTAAAATTTTATAAAGAATTTGGAAGTAATGACAGGAAGAACATGTATATTGAGGGGTGTAGTAAGGAGCAAAGAGAAGGTATTGCATGGTTTAAATTAGGAGTCTGGAGATTGAAAGGTTACCGAGGAGGGATAGAGGAAGGTGTCTGTCCTATATGCAAGGGCAGGGAGGATGCAATCCATATTTTATTAAAATGTACGGGTACAGACATATGGGGGAAAGAGTTTATCCAGAATAAATGGTTAAAACTGGCAAAATCATTAGTAATAAGAAGAATATTCTGTAATCGATCCCAGATTTGTAACTTAGGTGAGTTTTTGTTCAGAGTGAAGAAGAAATGGGTATGGTCAGTTAAGTGAATAGGAGGAGTATGTGGTAGATAGTGGCCAAGTTTTGTAATAGAGAGATCAGGTGATAGGAATAATGCATTGACTATCGGTTGTTTGTTGATTGTTAAGTAACTATTATATAGTGTTTGTGACTGGATATGACTGGCAAAGAGCCTGGGCTGAATGTCCAATTATATCTATGATTGTAACCTCTTCGCACTAATAAATAATAAATTAAATAAATAATAATATTTACCATTTGTTGATGTGATATCAGAGCTACTGTCACTAGGTTACTGATTTGTTGGTTACATTATTGCTATGTATTGGAATCAAAATAAATTTGCTTATAGAATCAATTTGCAATATTCTGAAATGTATTATGTGATCTCTATTCTTTGTAGTAAATATCCTCTCCCAAGTTGACCTAGCAGTTTTCAATTATTTACAAATTATACAATGCACAAATTTAACTTTCCAGTTGTTAAAGATGTAAATATTGTATGCGTTGTCATTGCAATTCTCAGCTTACAGGGATCAGACTTCCAGTTACTATTCGCAATTAATTACATCTTGAACATGTAGTGCCATAATTTAGTAAAATTTAAAATACAGAGATGTTAGTCTTAATACAAACATTGTATGTGATATTTCAGGACCTGGATCAGGATCTAGTACTCCCCAATACAGAGGACCACAAAACTATCCACAACAAGGTCCTCAGCAAGGTTATCCTGGACAGTACCCTAATCAGAATCAGACCACTACTCAGGTGGGTGAAAAATCAAATCAAATTTTAAGCTTTTAACAATATTTGTGTGCATAGTTTATCATATTCTTTTTTCCTGTTAGCTTTTGTGTCATGTGAAATCAAAATAAGCAATGGCAGCGCCCCAGAGTGAATTAGCACTAACCAAGTAGTGTGAATGGATGGTTTATTTCTTCACCTATTTATACATATAATTATTTTAAGAAAAATTGTACTATCAGTTAAATTTACCTTATCCCACATTTAATCTACAATAATTTTTATATTTTTTCATTATTAATGGTTTGTATTGTGCCTTATAAATTCTCTTACTACTTCTCCCTTACCTTCATAATGTAGTTACAAAATGTTTTAATAGTTTTCCTACTGTTTCCAAAATATTGGACAGTTTATAAATGCATTGTTCTGGACTAACCAGTGGTTGTTAATCCATTTGCATTGTATTTAAATACCCTAACAGTGGCAGTGCAAATATAATAATGTTAAAATAATCATAAAATCAACCAGTAAAGATGCATGTACAACGAGGTTTAACTGTATTGGAACACCACGGTGAAGCGAAAAATTATTAATTTTTAGATGAGTCGTATTTATTACACATCTGCTTCACTTTCGTACCTA
This sequence comes from Mantis religiosa, assembly GCA_030765055.1. Lineage (NCBI taxonomy): Eukaryota > Metazoa > Arthropoda > Insecta > Mantodea > Mantidae > Mantis > Mantis religiosa. The sequence continues at coordinate 310,445,978 of CM060950.1, forward strand.
TTTTGAGGACATGTTTCGCAAATCATCGTTTGCATCTTCGGCTCTTATGCGACTAAAGCTTGATCCAGTGGTGTGGGTAATTCTGGGGTTGCTGCTGCCATCTGTTGATTTAGTCATGAACTTAAATGTGGGATTCTCTTCTGGCGGGATTTCAAAGTTCATTAGTTGGTTTTTATGTTTTTCTATGTATATCCTCTCCCATATGATGAGTTCACTATGTTTTTGTACGTATTTTAGTAATTCTGTGCTATCTTCAATTTCATGATTTTCAGACCAGAAATGAGCTGCTATTGCGGACTTATCAATATTTTTGTATCTTAAGTGCCTGAAGTGTTCTTTCTTTCTAGTGCCTATGTTTCTTTTTGTCCTCCCTATGTAAAAGACTGTGAAAACAGCTAAGTCATTTGGGCCGCCATCACGAATGAGGTTTATTTATGGTTTTCCTTGTTGAACACAACTGTAGCAATAATTAGAGCTCCTATTCACAGATGTCACTTTTGTCTAGACTATCCTCTGACTTATTTGGTCTGCACAAAGGTGGTCTAACTTCTCAACATTTACAGACAATAAATCACCTCAGACCAAGATCAGCCATGGAGCAGCAAGAAGCAAATTTTACATGACAAAAAAAGGTTCTGCGCATGTGCAAGTTCCATAGAGTGGGTAAATAAACCACAGTTAATATAATTTTGAGTTGAACTAGTACTCAATGCTCCACTTATTGCTAGTACTTACCTAGAACACGTTTTGTTAGGATCTTCCTAACATCATCAGCTGTTGTTGACTCAATGCTCCATATATTGCTAGTGTTTACCTAGAATGCATTTTGTTAGGAACCTTCCTAACATCTTTAGTTATTGTCGGCTGATGAATTTTGATTTGGTGAACTCCTTGGAGGTGATAGGGCGTCTCTGTTGGTATCCTGATGAACTTGAAGTTCAAGTTCTCTTCAAAGGTGAAGTCGAAATTAAACAGTTTTTCTTCAAATTTCTTTATGAATATCTTTTCCCACATGGTTAATGCAGTTGGACCCTAAACATTTTTAACCCTTTCACCGATATGGACGTCATATGACGTCCAAGTTAAAAGGCCCCAAACCGATATGGACGTGTATAGACATCCTGTGCATACATGCATTTAATGTGTATTTAATGATAATTCTTTTAAACCTTATGTTTTACAGTAAATTTAAATAAATTCTATAAGAAGTAAAACCTTATCTTTAAAAGTTTTTTCTTGAATGGTGCACCTCAAAACAGGGATAAACACACAAGGGCACATCTGCACATTCACCGAAAATCGTACTAGTTTCCTTTCGGAGAGCTTTCTTGCAGTACGCCAGACATTTTCTAAAGGGACGCGACTTTTTTGCTGTGGGTGGTACCTTTTTAGGAAAATGTTTTCCTTCAAGTCTGAGGGGTGCTGGGGTGGTGGATTTTTTACCCCCAGTATGGAGAGGTCTCTGAATTTTATACTGCTCAATTAGACTGCGAGCTATTGATATGCGAAAGTTCAGGTACGTCATTGTCTTCCGTGAGTTTAGAGCTCTCCAAATTACTAAACAATTGTATATGGTTATATCCAGCTGGTGTAAAAATACTTTTTTATACCATTTGGTTGTTTTTCGCAAAGAGGGATATGCGTGTAATACCTGATCTACTAGATCCACTCCACCCATATGCATATTATATTCCTGGATAATATCAGGCTTGAAAATTGACATTTTGTTACGAGCATCAATTTTTCCAGTATCAATCATAAAAATCTTAGAGCTGCAATTGGATAGTGCTGTAACAACCCTCCTGTCTTGCCAAAAAATATAGGTCAAGGGTGGGAGCTGATGCACCTGCATTTCTCCTCTTCTTAGAGCCTTCGTATTCACATCTTTTGGCAAACCAATACGATTTGAGCGTACTGTTCCAATTGCATTTGTTTTTCTTTTGTGTAAGGCCATAAATAATTTAAGGGAACTGTACCAATTATCTAAATATACAGTCCTACCCTGATCAAGTACAGATTTCATCAGGTGCATTACTATGGAACCAGATAACCCCAAATCTTTTTCTCCGGTGTTATCAGTTCCTTGGCCAGTGTATATGCAGTTATTGTAAAGATATCCTGTTTTACTTTCATATACATCAAAACTCTTTATGCCAAATCTGGCCCTCTTAGTTTTGATGTATTGTTTCCAACCTAAACGGCCCTTCCAAAGCATCGGACTTTCATCAACAGTGATCTTTTCACTAGGCACATATTTTTCTTTGAATTTTGAAATAATGTAATCAAAAACTGGTCTGATTTTGTATAGTCTATCATTCACATTTTCTGTGCAGGTGAAATGAAGGAAGCGCAAAATGGAAGTAAACCTGTTATTTGACATGCATTTGCCAAAAAATGGGGTAGCTAGCATGTCATCTGTAGACCAGTACATGTCTAGCTTAGGTTTACGAATAACACCCATGAGCATAATTAGACCAAGTAGTCTGTAAATCTCATTCATTGTTACTTCTGTCCACTTCTGAATTCTACTCTTAGATCCTAAATTGCCTTTAGCAATCAGGTCTTCCTTCACCTTACTCGCATATACATTTGTTTCCGAAACAATGAGAGACAGTAAGTCAGTAGTAAACATTTTTGTGAAAATGTCAATTGATTGGCTGTCAGAAGTTAGCTGAGTTTGCAGTTGTACACCAGATGTTGTGCTCGTGAAGGTATGTCTATTTGTGTTAGAGTTATTTTGACACCTCCATAATGTTGATTCTTCAAGAACACATGTCGGAAATGAGTCATTTTCCTCCTCACTGCTACCTATATCCTCAGCACCCCCCTCAAAATCTGAAAACTCGCTATCAATGTCCAAATCACTAACAGCAAACAGTCTTCCACATTTTCTGATGTAATATCAGAAGCCCGCACTCTTCCTACACTAGCTAATTTATTTGCTACATTACTAGTTGAAGCCATGATTAGCACTGAGGAAACTATTTCAACTGTATCGAGATTTAACTGTATTGGAACACCACAATAAAGCGGAAAATTATTAAATTTTAGATGAGTCGTATTTCTTACACATCTGCTTCACTTTCGTACCTATTTTGAGGACATGTTTCGCAAATCTTCGTTTGCATCTACTGCTCTTGTGCGACTGACGCTAGATCCAGCGGTGTGGGTAATTCTGGGGTTGTTGCTGCCATCAGATCACAGCTCTCACACCAATAAAACAAGAAACTAGATTTGCTAAATTTACTTACCACCCCTGGGCCACAAAAAAGTTCCAAAAGATATTCAAGAAATACAATATAACATTGGCACCAAAAAACAATTACAACATTAAAAACCTACTTCACAGTAATAATACTGATAAGATAAAACCAGAGGAAAAGTCAGGCATTTACAAAATTAAGTGTAAAGACTGTGAAAAAATTTACATAGGGAGGACAAAAAGAAACATAGGCACTAGAAAGAAAGAACACTTCAGGCACTTAAGATACAAAAATATTGATAAGTCCGCAATAGCAGCTCATTTCTGGTCTGAAAATCATGAAATTGAAGATAGCACAGAATTACTAAAATACGTACAAAAACATAGTGAACTCGTCATATGGGAGAGGATATACATAGAAAAACATAAAAACCAACTAATGAACTTTGAAATCCCGCTAGAAGAGAATCCCACATTTCAGTTCATCACTAAATCAACAGATGGCAGCAACAACCCCAGAATTACCCACACCGCTGGATCTAGCGTCAGTCGCACAAGAGCCGTAGATGCAAACGAAGATTTGCGAAACATGTCCTCAAAATAGGTACGAAAGTGAAGCATATGTGTAAGAAATACGACTCATCTAAAATTTAATAATATTTCAACTGTGTTTTAGCTAAAGAAATTGCTTGGAACTGACGCAGTCAAAATTACTATATGAACTGAGCGAAGAAAACAGTTACGTCAGCTAACATAAACTTTGGTTGTGCAATTAGCGAGATGCTGACTGAGTTTTCTTTCCAGCATGTGTAACGCAACATATACAGTTATTACGTGGTAGCATAAACTGAAACCTATAAACCTTGAACCCAACACTTCGTTTATTCAGCTGATATACACATATAGTTTGTAAAACAAAAGTACTCAGAATTAGGTGCGTTCGACGCAAAGAATGGCTTTCTTTACAGTAATACAAATTAATGAAATTTCAACGATTTATTAATATAGTCTCTATTTTAATGATACCGTAGATGTATACTGCCTTTAATGGGCTTTAAACCAGTTTTTGTTTCGCTAAAATAACTTAATAAACGCGGAAGATACGAATATTTATTTATGAAGCATTTTTGCAGCATTTAACAATTTGAATGTCTTTGTTCTGTTTATTGGGTATCCGTTCCCGGCCGTGCAGGGTTTAAATGGCCATTGGCAAAGCGGTTAATAGATGGATTTCTTGTTCTATATCATTATTCCAAAAACAGTATGCTACTGGCAATTTGTTTTCTTTGTTTTTTATGTTCTTAAAATGCCCTTTAAGCCTAATGTTGAAATACCTTTTAGTTTTTCCAATGTAGAAGTTGTCACAGCTTTTGTAATTTATCTGGTACACCTGAGTTTTTGTCTTTGGGTTTCTCTTTTGTATTATATGGTTTCAAAGGGTGTTTTTGTTTACGTCCTCCAACGTTAAGTCATATCAGACAAATGAAATGCGTGAAATGATGCTCAAATGAGTTCGGGGTTCATGGAGCTTAGAGTTACCTGACATTTGTTTATCAGGATAAGGGAAAACCCCATAAAACCTTATCCAGATAGCTCAGTTTAACCAAGAGTCGAACTCGAGACCTCTTGAACGTGAGGCAGACATGCTGCCATCTACGCTACCAAGGCGGGCTCAAAAATTGTACACTGAATTTGTTCTGTGAGCCACAGTAATCTTGTGTTCTTTGAACTCTTTTTTTGGATAAGGTATGTAGCTCTAGAATGGTATGTTAATTTTCTGTATGAAGTTTTATTACTGATTCGAGATAGAGTAGTTATTTGTCTGCATCTCTGTTGTCTTTTGAATTTATCAATTTTCTTTTTGACCAATTCAGCACTTAATCCATTATATTCTGCAATGCAAATTAAAATTATATAATTAAATATAATTATAAATATAATTAAAATTAAAATTATTTGATATATTCCATCTTGTTTAAGGGGTCATTGACCAGAAAAGCAAAACTGAATTTCATACCAATATGAGCACAGAATTGCAAAGTTCTCTATTGGTCCAAAAAATGAACCAGCACGATCAGAGCACATCAGAGCACATTTACTGGACAACTGCAAGATGTCAAACAGGCTACTGGGCTTCAACATTTTAAATGTGTACCTTCATCCTCTGTTCAAGTAACTATGCAGATATAGACTTGCAGAGCAGCCTGTTAATGAAGAGGGACTTTGAAAAAACTATTTGTAGGTGTTTTTTTGACAATTCGTCACTTACATTTTTTATTATTGAGGCACTAGTTTAGGGAGCCATTGCTTCCATTTTCAACTTCCTTAATAGGACCAAGTAATGAACTTCGAAATCCCACCAATAGATAATTTGACAAAGAAGTTCATAGTTCCACCAGCAGAGAGAAGAGAGCAGATGACAACAGACAGTAGCTGGATAGAGGTTTAAAATGGAAGCGACGGCTCCCGAAACTGGTCCCTCAATAATATAAAAATGTAAGTGAGGAAGTGTCAAAAAACTGACTACAAATATATTTTCAATTCAATTTTTCAATTTGTTAGGTGACTGTAATTGATTTACAACTGCAATAGTCACATCATTTTTGTTTGTTGTTTCAAGTACGCTTCTCCTCACACGTATGCCCCATTACTAAGCTCTTTTTGAAAGTTGGTATATCTGTGGTGATCATGTAGATAATTAACATTTTCAATACACCTGTGAAAGCATCCCATTATGCCATAGCCATTTTTCTGTTGAGCATAGCATTCAAATGTTGACTGGCTAATAATATTTTCAGACTGCATAACATTCACAACTCATTCACTGTTGACATTTCTCATATTTAAGAATATCCATTCCAAACCGATTGATGTAAATGTTTCAGGAGGAAAGAAAAATTATTTATATAAGGTAGATAAATTAAAATACTAAAATTATTAATTATTAGAAGAAATTCATTGATCACAATCCATTTTATCTTAAATAACTTGTACTATAGAGTGCAGTAAATTTGGAAAATATCTTTACATAATACAGTTTCACATGATCATAAGAAATAGAAAATATGTGTAAAATCTTCAATATGTGTCATTTCAACCATAGTAATTTGTGTAAGTAATGGGTAACAATATTTAAATTACTCCTATAATATTGACTCACAATGGAAATATTTTGTCCAGTAAAGCTAAATTTGTCTACATTACTGTTACAAATATATTCTGAATAGTGTATGGTGTTCACTCAAAAACTTTCTATTTATCTTCTGAAAATTTGTGCAAATAAATTATTAAAAGTGCAATAATGGATTAATAAAAATAAAATAACAATAATTGTTGAAATAGTGTAACAATCAAGGATATTCTGTGAAGGCTTAACATTGTTCAAGCCGCTAACCAACACACTGGCATTGGTTGTGGAATGCTACAAACACTAAGACACACTTGTAACTTTTTTTTTTTTTTACATGACAGATTTAGACATTATTTTAATGTTGTTACAAAGGGGGGAAAGCATAATAGAAGGTTGACATTTTATCATCAAATGTTTAGTTATTTTTGTAGCTTAAAATATAAATGTTAAGGATTATGCTTGAGTAACAATATTCCATAAGATAGCATTGGCAAATACTGCTCACAATATAACTTTTAAGAGATAAATCTTAATAGTGAAATAAATGTTAGGTAATCTTGTATCATAATAAAAAGTAAAATTTATTAATTTAAGTTTTGGGTTGAAATAGTGATTAATGTATTGATTTGCTTGGTTGAACTAATATATTTGCCTCTTTTTTAGTTTAAGATTGGGAACTGAGTACTTTACAGTGGGATCTGCTTTGTAAGATATGACAGCATTCATTTTTGTTCCCAGAATCATTTTAAGAAAATGTTCAATCTGTTAAAGTGACTAGCAGAAAGCTCCCATAACCATAGAAAATTGAATTTGTACTGATGCTGCTGGTAGAGGAAGATCATAGCAAAGGGACTCAATTTAGGATAAGGTGATAATTTATAGTTAATAAATTTATGTGGAATAGATAATCCTAAATAAAATACTAGTAGCAGCAACATTCTCCAAGATTACCAATTAGTGAAACTAATCTCAGAAACAATTTGTAGTTGGTTTATTAATACTCGTCACTTACTTGTAATGGTGAAACTAACCTTTCTTTTTACAATGAGCTTCTAGTTAATCCCTAAAATAATATGAGTATTATAAAGACAAATTATGATTTACAGTCAAAGAATGTTGAAATGTAAAAACATTTCTACAGAACTGAACTAAATCTGAACATTGCCAAGTCACAGGGCGGGGGGGGGGGGGGGGGAGAAAAAATCTACTTATGCTTGATGTACATTAAAATTTCAGGAAAATGTGCATTACAACTGGTATCAAAAATTATCAGTAAAAGCCAATAAACAGTAATGAAAATTAATCAGTAATTGTGATTGATAGTGTACTTCAAAACAACATAAAACTCTAATAATCTTTTGCCTGTCTTACCTAACCTAAAATATAAATACATTTTACAGGGCCACTGTGACAGCAACTCAGCCACTGGGCAAGTTCTTCCAATGAAAGGTCTTAATTGTTTAGGGTCACATTCTAAGTAATAGATGTGAACTTAAAAATTCCACATAAATTTTATATTTTCCATTTCCATTTTAAAGTTTTTACGGTTTGCTTCCTTTCCATCTGGCCAAGGATAAGTAACAAAAGTACGAAGGACGTTTAATAAGTAATGCCATACATTTTTTCTGTGCTAATTTTTGTTGAAAAAAATTTAAATTTTGTTTAGGACATCTTTAAATATTCCCGCTTGACCTCATATAGTTTCATTAATTTCAGATTGCTGGCAGCGGTGTAACTAACCTTTAAAATGGCATCTGTAACAGAGGTGTGTTCCAAACTGAGAGTAGTTATTGAGTTTCTTTTGGCAGAAAATCAGACCATCACATGTATTCATAGACACCTTGCAGAATGTCTACGGAGACCTGTTAGTGCATAAAAGCCTGGTGAGTCGTTGACCAAGCAGCTGTCATCACAAGGTTGAGCAGGCCTGTCTGATCTCCCACGTACAGCGGCACATAAATGTGACTTCTGCATAGTTGAAATGTGCAGACTCTCTTATCCTAGGTGATTGATGGATCATAATCAAACACCTCACTGCTGAACTCCTCAGTTTTGTTGGCAGTGCTGACACACTAGTCCACCAGTTGGAGTACTCAAAGGTTTGTTCTCGCTGGGTTCCTGGACACCTGAGGATCATAAGGATCACAGAAGAACCCTTTGTGCGGAGTTGCTTGTTCGTTATGAAGCTGAGAGTGATAATTTTTGTATAATATTGTCACAGGCAATGAAACATGGGTTCATCACTTCAAACCTGAAACAAAACAGCAATCCATGGAGTGGCACCACACCAACTCTCCTTTGAAACAAAAAGTTCAAAGCTATACCCTCAGCTGGTTAAGTCATGGCTATGGTTTTCTGTGACTCTGAAGGGGTTATTTTGTTTGGTGTTCTCATTGTGCTACTCTAAGGAAATTGAAGAAAGGACTTCGTGTTCATAGACACAAAAATGCAAATGAACTTCTCATTCTGAATGATAATGCAAGGCGTCACACAAATCTGCGCACCCAAGAGGAGCTAACAAAACTTCAGTGAACTGTTCTTCCTCATCCACCCTGCAACCTGGATCTCACTCCTTCTGACTTCCACCTGTTTGGCCCAATGAAGGATGCATTCCATGGGAAGCACTATATGGTCTATATGGAAGTTATTCGTGCAGCAAGATGCTCTACATATAGCAGTAGAGTGGTACCATGCAGGCATACAGGTCCTCCCATCAAGGCCGTAGCATTGAACGGAGATTATGTTGAAAAATAGGGTTTTGTAGCCAAAACATTAGTGAATAACATCCTGTATTTGAATTCTGAATAAAACCAATCTGCCATAAGGGGGAAAAAATGTGTTGCATTACTTATTGAATGCCCCTTGTATTTGATATTCAGTATTCCAATGCTGGTGGCAGTGGGAAAACAAGATGCTATCACAGTGCACACTTATTTTCAATTAGTCGCTACAGTTGGCTTAAAAACTGTGAGGAAATATTGTGATAACAAATGAGTCGCAGAGTGCCAGTTTCACTATAATCACATTTTAAGGAGTTAATCTTTGAAAATTCACATCCAAAAAAGAGCTTGTGTCCTTAATGTTGAATAAAATTATTTTAATAGACTACAGCATGATAGAACCTACTCAGAAGTATGCAACTCAGCTTCCCCCATGGCTGGATTAAGATGGTTTGAAATGTATCTCTTGATTTCAGCAATATTGTCAAATTTCAAGCATTCATACATGATCTGTGACTCTTAACTTTGTAATACTCTGAAGCTTTATAGTGCTGACCTTCGCTCACTCCTGCTTCTCAACCCAACAAGTCAATATAGATCATAGAGGTAGGATGTGGTTACAAATATGTTCTGCACATTCAAAGGGTAATGTCTTACTATATGACTTGGTGCCTTATGTGGATTCTTATAACTGTGCTGCTTATTAAAGATTTATTATTCACTATATGAAGCAGTGTTGGTTGAGAAATTTTAAATGAAATTGCTCTTGAATGACAAGTGCATCAATTTGTACCTTATGAACAAATTACTTAATTTGAATAACTCCTAGTAAGATTAGAAGTAAAATGAGTTAAGTAGTGCTTTGGCATGAACTAGCTCTGCTCTTGACTGTGTAGTAATCATGCTTCTAATATTCATAGATAGATTTTAAACATAAAACTGTTACATTGCAGACATATGTTCCACCAATCCAGCAGCAACAAAATCAACAACCGGTGCCTCCTCAGCAACAAGGGGGTTACCCTAACTCTACACAGCCTTCTGCATATGGTGGGCCTTCATCCAGCCAACCACAAGGTTATGGTGGTCCTCCTCCCTCGCAAGGGAATTACGGCCCTCCTCCCAATGCAACAGCACAGGTTGGAAGTGGTGGGGTATATGGTGGTCCTTCTCCAAATCAGCAGTCTGGAGGGTATGGTAGTGGTCCCCCTGGACCAGGACAGCAGCCTGCTTATGGTCCTCCACCCTCAGGACAGTCTACTGGTCAGCAGTCAAATTATCCTCCTAGCTCATCAGGACCTCAACAAGGAAACTATGGTCCAAGTTCTGGTGGTCAGCCTGCATATGGCTCATCAGGATCCCAGACCAACTTTGGATCAGTAGCTCAAACTTCAACACAGACAGGACAAGGTGTGGGCTATGGCAGCAACACAAGTAGCTCAAGTAGCAGCAATTATCAAGCATCACAACAGCCCCCACAGGCAGGATATGGTAGCACTGGAGGCACTAGTAGCAATCCCAGTGCTGGAAGCAATACATCAGGGAGTGGCACCAGCAGTGCTGGCACACAGCCTAATTCCTATGTTCCACCAACAACACAGTCCCAGACACAAGCCCCACCATCTCAACAAAATCAGAGTACTTACAGCAACCAGCCAAGTCCTGGGCCTGGTCCTGGAGGTTATGGACCTTCTGCAGCATCATCACCCCCTTTCACAAGTGGGCCTCCTCAGGGTAACCCTCAGAGTTCATATGCTCAGACTGGTGTGTCCACAAGCATGGCTCCATCTGCATCGACTCAGACCTATCCACAAGGACCTGGAAATAGTCAGACACAGCCAAACTATCCTCCGTCCAGCCAGGCAAGTGGAGGCTATCCACCGCCACAATCACAGAACCAGCAACAACAGCAACAGCCACCACAACAACCTCAGTCTGCATCTCAACAGCCACCACAACAAACAAGCTCAACTGCTCAGACAGGTTTTCAGCCTCCACAGGGACAACCTGGTCCCCAGGGTCCTTCTTCTGGTGGCCCTCAGCAGCAAGGTGGTTATGGTCTTCCTCCTCAATCACATCCTGCAACTACACAAACATATGTCCCACCACCTCCTGGAGGACAAGGACAGCCCCAGAACTATCCACCTCATCCTCCTCCTGGTTCTCAGCATGGTTATCCTAGCCATACCCAACAAGGCTATGGACCTCAGTCATATCCTCCTCCTACCCAAGGAGGCTATTCACAGTATGCAAGGCCACCTGCCTCCCAGATGCCTCCTCCTGGTCCTCAAGGTCCTCCACCACAAAGTCAGTATGGTGGTTATGATCAAAGCCGCTTTCCTGGTTACCAGCCACCTCCCCAGTAGGAAGTTGCATGATATATGTAAAAAGAAAGGTTGTGATTTGATTGTGCGTTGTATATTTTATCATTGATGTTTCTTTTGGAACACATAAATGGGGGGCAAAAAGAAGGAATAGGTTAAGAAATTGGAGCTGCTGTCCATTAAGAACAAATGTTCACACATTTCATGCTTTACTGTTAAATTTAGAAATGTGCATTTCTGTGAGAAGTTCTAAAGTTATGTTAAAGCTGGCCAGCTAGTTGTACATCCTAAAAGTACTTTTTATTCAAAGATGAGCATTAATTTATACACTGGAGGGAAAAATCTGAGGAATATACCCACATTTCCTACATACCAGATTGTGGTAGGGAGGATTTAAATATAGATTGAATTAAGAGAATGCATGAAGGGAAAGAAGATATAAATATGTTAGTCAACAGAGTAATTAAAGAATGATAATATCAATGTCAATCTAATGTATAGGAAATTAAATAAACTTGAGCTTGCGACAACATGTAATGAAAAGCTCTAATTGAAAAAAAGCACTGTGACATGATGTTTCTATTAGTGTTCCCAATTCAGCTATGGTGATTTGAATTTCTTTCTACATTACACTTGTATATTGTGTGCAGGTTACTGTTATACTGTATTACTAGAAAAGCTCAAGCCGTAAGGAGAGCACACTGATTGTAATCTGTGGTACTTATATAAAAAGTGCACATTATGTATTGAGTTAGGTACTTACATAAGTTTCCGGCCTCACTGATAAGGATTATTGCCTGCCCAAAATCCTGTTGCAGTGTCATATTGTGAAGTTCTAACCATGGATAGTAATGGATAAGGATATTGCATGGCCAGATCTTGCACAAGGGATGGGATTTACGTGCTTTGCAGAGAGGTTGGGATTTTCCTATTTGACTACAATTAACTTAATAAAAATATTTACTAAACTAAATAATTACAAAAATGGTCCACCGGACAATCGTACCTGTTACAGATGAGACATTACAACCAGCACGGCCAATGGCCGGCTCTCAACAACTGCGAGGAAGCTTTGTACATGCTTCAGCAGAGAGGGAGAGGTCACATAACATGACGTCACACACATAACTAGTCATTGATGACCCAACATATTATTTGAATTAAACAGTCACTTGTGACAATATCATATGTTAAGTAAATAATTGCAGCTGTATCTTCCGCTCCACATCTTCAGTTTTTCAACAACTGCGAGGAAGCTTTGTACATGCTTCAGCAGAGAGGCAGAGGTCACATAACATGACGTCACACACATAACTAGTCATTGATGACACAACATATTATTTGAATTAGTCACTTGTGACAATATCATATGTTAAGTAAATAATTGCAGCTGTAACTTCCGCTCCACATCTTCAGTTTTTCATATATATTTACATAAAGAAGGCTACGTGTAGAAGATTCCGACATGTTCAAAATTGATTATTGAGCAATATTAAGCTCTTCACAAAAGAACAACTTATTCCAGATGAAATTAAACAGCGATTGGACTATGGGGAAGCATCCCCCTCATTCTACTGTAAAAGTACGGACAAACATATTTTGAATAGATGGAGGAAGCTTTGAAGAAGAAGAGCATGTAGGACAGTCTTTGGAAGGGCTCATTCTTGAAAACAATGTTCTTGTGAACGAACAAATTATAGAAGACCAGCTGCTCAAAGATATGGCATCAAATTTGGGCCTTTAAAGCAACAGTCCTTTGAATTATTCATGAACATTTAAGCATGAATCAGGTTAGTGCAAGATGGGTGGCTAGTCTTCTTTCCACAGTCCAAAAGTAGCAATGACTCAACTATGGTCCCCTGGTACAATTGTGTCAGTCATGGCCCTGAGTGGCAATTGACTGCAGAAGGCCAACTTACCACACCCTGCTTATAGCAGGCCAATGCTATAGAAACCTGTTCAGTGTAGGGTTTTGCTTGATGCACACAGAACAATGGATGTGTCTGAGACTTCAGGTAGTGAATTAGACTTGCCAATTCTGCGAAAATATTTTAAATCAAATGGGAAAATCTACTCTTATGTATAGTTGTTGGCAGTAGTTTTCAGTGCCTAATATGCCATCAGTATGTTACACTAAAGAAATGAAGCTTACAAAAATGTTATGAGCTGAAACCCCAGGCTGTATATGATGAGCTTAATTTTGGAGGAAATTGCCAACCACTATTATTATTAATTATTATTATTATTATTATTATTATTATTATTATTATTATTATTATTATTATTATTATTATTATTATTATTATTATTATTATTATTATTATTATTATTATTATTATTATTATTATTATTATTATTATGTGTTTCAAATGGGATGGTTTGTCCTTGAGCACTACTATTTATTTATTTTCAGTCCTATAGTATGCACAGACAGTGTTACATAGACCACGTCAGTTTATAGTACAAAATAATTACAATATAAAATAACCCTATACACATATAGACAATTGTTCTTAACCCTTTCGCCGATATGGACGTCATATGACGTCCAAGTTAAAAGGCCCCAAACCGATATGGACGTGTATAGACGTCCTGCGCATACATGCATTTAATGCTCATGTAACGCCAATTATTTTAATCTTGCTGTTTTACAATGAATTTAAATTAGTTCTATAAGGATTGTAAACGTATCCTTAAAGGTTTCTTTTTGAATTGTACACCTCCAAACCTGGATAAACACCCAAGGGCACATCTGCAGATTCACACCCAATAATATTGGTTTCCTTGCGAACTTCTTTTTCGCAACACACTACACATTTTCGAAATGGTTACAAGTTTTTTGGGTGTGGGTGGTATACTTTTAGGAAAGTGTTTTCTCTCAAGTATGAGGGATGATGTGGTGAATTTTGCCACCCCCTAGTATAAAGAGGCCTCTGAGTATTATAATACTCAATTAGGTTACGAGCTCTTTATACGCGCAAGTACAGGTAGATGAATGTCTTTTACAGCTCTGAAAATTACTAAACAACTGTGCATAGTTACATCCAGTGGTATAAAAATACTTTTTTTTTACCATTTAACTCTTTTCCGTAAAGAGGGATAGCTGGTAATAGCTGATCCGTATCACGCATATTTGACCCGCCATTTCCCCAAACAATGGAGTAGCTAACATGCCAGCTGTAGACCAGTACACGTCACTGCTACGTATGTCCTAAACATCTCCATAATCGTACAACAAATCTTCCATATTTTCTACAGTAATATCAGAAGCCTGTACACATCATACCCAAGCTAATTTATTTGCTACATTACCGGGATAAGTCATGGTTAACATTGAAATTTAACAATTTCAAATGTGCCATACATTTAGCTCTTGATAGCTTCAAGAAATCACTGAACAAAGAGAGAGTATAAATATCTGAAATACAGAGCGAAAACTGCTGCATAAGGCTACCAGAAACCTTGGTTGAGAAACACTGTAATAACAGATGCTGACAGAGTTTTCATTCCAGTGTGGGAGTGTGTGACGCAACATATTCTCGTCATATTATCGCTTGGCATAGCATAAATAAACTAAACTTGAACCTGAGAAGTCGCTTACGTAGCTATACATACATACTATGGCTCGTATACACACAAAACAAAGTGATTCACATATTAGGCGCGTTCGGCACAAAGAATGGCTTTTGCTACAGTGAAACAAAGTAGTGAAATTTCAACAATTTATTAATTTAGTCTCTACTTTATTGTTACTGTAGATTTATACTGCCTTTAATGAGTTTTAAACCAGTTTTTGTTTCGTTTAAATAGCTTAATAAATACGGAAGATACGGAATTGTATTTATGATGCATTTTTACAGCATTTAACAATTTAAATGTCCTGTTCTGTTTATTGGGTATCCGTTGCCGGCCCCTGGAGGGTTTAAATGGCCATCGGCGAAGCGGTTAAGACCACATCAGACATGTGATAAAAAAATACAAAATACAAGTTTATAAAATTAGCCTAAATATTGATAATGTAAATCTGTGCATACTATTATGTCAAAACTCAACTATGCTTAAAATGTGATTAATTTCCATTGTGGATAAGAAACTCATCTTCGTTATAAAAACAATGGGTTGACAAATACACTTTGAGCTCTTTTTTAAAAGTATTTCTGTCTGGCTCTGACTTCAGTTTGTTTGGTAATATGTTGGAAGTATTTTGATCCAGCATAAATAATATTTTTTTTCCAAACTGGCCCCTATATGATTGCAGAAAAAAAAATCATTTTGTCTGCGAGTGTGGTGTTTGTGTAAAGTCTGTTTAGTTAACGTGTGTGCAGTTGCCACTCAAAGGGACCTCAAGGGACCTGACCTTCCCGCCCACTAATGACCGTCATAAATCTATCTCCTCACTTCAGAAATGGAACACTGTCGTTGAGGACCAATAACAACCCTGATTTTCTCGAAGTGACAGCCGCATATCTACTCCACGTGGAGTCTCAGTTGCCAAAGTTCCAACTTCCAGTTGATATGTTTCATTATGTGCAGTGGGAGGGGAGGGAAATGCAGTGGTAAATGCAAATGCAGTAGTAGATAAATTTCAGTCACGTGAAAATAATCAAAGTGAAGACAATAGTGTGAATAACTGGGCTGAGTTATATTACTGGAAAAGCCTCAAAAAACAAAAGTTTCAATGGGAACTGTTTCTAAGCAAATTCAAGCGCTTGTTTTGAACACATATAAATATGTGCTGAGAAATAATCTTGGTAAGGGGTCATGATAAATTATGGGAATTCACAAAAATACAGTAAGAAATATTGTGACGAAAGGAATACCAAAGACGCCGATCAAGTGTGAAAACTAAAGGAAACGTTTCTCTAAAGTAGATAATTTCACATGCGATTTAATTTGTCGAGAAATTTATAGATTCTATGCAAAAGGGAGAGCACCCACCTTAGACGAATTGGTTGCACATTTGCAAGAAATTTGTGATTTTCCTTATGGGCACTGCACTTTGCACGCCCTCCTAAAGGAGCTGGGTTTCAAATATCGCACTTTGAATAAGATAAGGGTTATTATGGAATCCAGTAGTATTGTAGCTTGGCGATATATATCGTCAAAACTAAGAAAGTTTTGCAGTAAGATAATTTATTTAGACGAAACCTCGTACGATAACCATGACGTATCGAGAAAGATGGCAACCTTCCAGAAAGGTCTGCGAGTAGGAGGGCCAGGGTTGTAAAACGATTATAAGGGTTCGTCAAAGGCAGCGGCCGACTGTACATGAGTTAACTAAACAGACTTTATATCTTCATTTAGGCAAGGGGATATTGAGTCCTTTTTTACATACAAAATAACATAATTTACGTATATGCAAAAGAGGGGTAAGGTGAGTAACCAATCTAAGTCCTGCGGTGTTGTCGTATTGCATTCCCCCTAAGTGGTGTGTGACGAGCGCCAACCTAATCAATCTCTAATAAATACTATTCGCGCTAAGACAAAAATTTGATTTTTCAAAAACTGATCCATGAGGAAGGTAGAAGATTAATGTATCTAATATAACCACAAAACCCCCAAATTTTTAGCTCAAATAGTTTCCTAATACAAATAAAGCACTATTATATTATAACAATGCAACGCGATGTAGGCATTGTAATGGATATCATTATTGGTTGGCATATATGCATGTACATATATTTGTAATTACTCAGAGCTGAAACGTAAACATCTGATATGACGTGATAAAAGAATTATTTTGAATAAGCCAAGGTGTGTGTTAAATTCTAGTGAGAACAAACAATACACTTCCTGCAGCTTGTAGAGTGGTGCTTCGGCAGAACATGACTTGTCCACATATGTTTGTTTATGAATTGTACGTAATCTCTATTTACTCTAGAGTTCAAACAGTATTATTCAGTTGTTCTGTTTAACAACCAAGGAAAATGTATCAGCTGGATCAGCCTGCAATTGAAATGAGACATGAGCTACTATAAACCACCTTCCCACTTACCACTGCCAGAACAATCCAATTGAGTTAATGTGGGCTCAAATTATATTGCAAACAGAAATAATACTTTTAAACTGACTGATGCTGAACGGCTTATTCACCAAGAAATTGGCATGGTTGCACAAGACTGGGAAAACTGCATGAGACATGCAGTTAAACTACAAGAACACTGCTTTTGGAAAGAAACATCACGTGACACGATTTTGGAGCCTATCATCATAAACTTGCAACACTCAGATGATGAAGACAGTGACAATGACGAATTGTCTCTTAACAGAAGTGACATTCATAGTATATGGATGCGCCGCTGGCAGTTTCGTTGGATTAGAAAAATAAGTAATTCTTAAACTACATGTTTAAAACATGTGCGTAATACATGAATATGCATGTTGCAATTGTGTTTTGAACAACTGCATTATTATAAAGCTTTGGAAAATTCAATTTACGTTTGCTTACGTCTAGTACCAAGAAGACTCGCAAGTGTGCGAGAGAGAGGGAAATATAAAACGTGGGGGTAACGAGGTGGCAATGCTGAAGGCTGTAACACATCTTGTTTGCTACAAGCCAGAACTCTTCCCATTTGAAACACATAGTAATTCTGTTTTATGTTATTAAAATTATTTGAAAATAATCTGAGTAAATATTCTGTTATCTATTTTTAATTACAAAAAAGCTAAGAATCTCTACTTTAAGGATAACTGGATTTGAAAGCTTCTGTATTATGTTTTATATCAATATATATCTGCTAAAAGTTCATATAAAACTATGGTTATTAGTATTTTATAATTATGACTTTATTCATTTATTTTAATATTTGATTTTGACCTTTTAACATTTAGGATTAAAAGTTCATAACATGCATTTCTCTCTAAGAGACATTAAGTGCAGAAATGGTTGTGCTTTACAGAAAGAGAACCATTAACCTAAGGGCTAGGCATGGTTTAATAGTGTCTATAAGATGAGCCAAGTCATCAGAAAGTTGTAACAGTTTGTCATTATTTTAATCAGTGTGAATAACTGCATAAAGTATTTTTCTATTTATGGTTGACACACTAAGAAGCACTGTTCTCTTGATAACTACCTGTACCATGTATCCTTTTCCTAGTTGAAAGCAATTATGAAGAAAAACATTTCACAAGGCATACATATACTGTAAGCAGGGTTTTACCTATGGATGAAGCCAACCTTGATAGCGATAGAGGTGTTGGCTGATAATGCTCCAATAATTGATATATATTACGTTGTTCTGCTTGCAGGCCATTTGTATTGGGAGTTTCCATGAACACTGTAGAACCTTGCCCCCACTGCTCTACAATCAGTGGAGTGGCATAAACCTGGCAAAGCATAACCTATACGGACCAAGAAGATCATGGTCACTATATTTTGGGACTGTGAAGAAATACTATTCATTTACTTCAAGATGCATGTTTAAGATTGCTCAAGTAAAAGGTCATCAGCGCCCTCATTGGAATCAAGGAAGTAACACAGTAAATGGAAAGTACCATGCCGGCCTACTGCACTTCCATCAAGTAGAAAAGCTGAGAAAAGCTGAATAGTGGTGTGTGAAGTACTGAACATACACTTCTTGGGCTACCCCTGAGCTGGACCGGTCCTTTTGCTAATAGTTTGCTGTTTTCATTGCATTAACATACTTGGTACATGTTTACCCCTTCTCGTTTTACTTGTCCATCATATATTAATTTTTGTTGTTTGCCAGATTTTGTCTGTTCCTGTTAATTATCACCTCTTGTTTCAATATATTAGTTATTATAGTTTCACTGGATCTGTATTTCCTTAACCTCACTTTTCAATATTTCTCACTTGTACATCTCCCCTTTTCTTGTGTCCCCTTTCTCTATTACAAATTATTAAACTTCATTATTTCATTTTTTCATTCCTTCCTCCAATTGCCTATTATTTTGTTACACTTGCTCAAATCTTATTTACTTCTCACAACCATACTGTAATATCTCTTCTCTTTCTACAATTTCTTTATTGATTATTTACCTCTTATTTCAACATCTATTCACTTCAGTCGGCCTGGATTTACTTAACCTCACTTTATGTTTCTCCCCTTCTGTTGCCTTCTTTTTTCCCATTACATTTACTAAAACTCAGTTGCCACTTCTTTCCCCCTGGTTACCTATTGTTTCATCACACTCATATCTTTTCTATATCTCATAACCCCATACTATTCTTTCTTTTCTACAATTGACCAATAATAGCAGTTTTTTTGGCTTGTTGATATAACCCTACTTCTTTATCTCTCTTGTCTAATTTTCACTACTTTTCTAATCCCTTCCCCTTCCTTGCCATACATGCTTCACTCTTGCATTTTCCTAATCACCTGTGTTTTAAACTTATTTCACTCTGTACTGGCCATAATGCAATTTCATCTTTATTTTCTTCTTTACTCAAACGACCGCTATTTCCGAGTTTTCCCTCTCTTCTCTTCCATTAGCATTGTTCATTACTTCCCCTCTATTAGCTCATACTGCAGCTTCTCTGTGTGAGTTCTGGACATTCACACCAGATATTGAAATCAGTTTGTTTGTCTCTGCTTCTTTGATGTTGCTTCTCTCCTCAGCCTCTTGCCCATCAATCCAGAGTTTGCAGTTTTGCATAAATGCATTAAATTGTTTACTCATCTTATTACTTTCTTCAATTAGCCTCCTCTTTGGTTCTCTTTATTCATATAATAGATCCTTGTTGATCTAAATAGATGTTCCTAAATTTTTTGGTTCTTTTAATGCCTCTATTGCAAATTCTATATTGCTGAATTTCACCAGTATGTTTCTTTGGCTTCCAGTTTTCCAATTCTAAATGCATCCCACAGTTTGAAGTATTTTATATACATTCCTAATCACTTTGTTAATCATTCTCGTATTTCCTGGAATGCTCTTGATTCCTTTTCATTCTTCTACCCCAGAAATTATTACGTTGTATCTTCCCAGGTAGTCCTCCATATTTTCCATTCTTCTTTCCATTTCTGCCATCGCGGTTTTTATCTTCTCCAACTCTTTAGTTTTAATCTCTTAACTCTTGTTATCCCACTTCTTTCTTGTTTAAACTTCCAGTGACTATCTCCTCTTCTCAAAATTTAAGAAGAGCTTTTCAGAAAGGAAATATAGGTGTGATGGTTTGATGGTTTGATGGTTTTTTATGACCATTTTGCAGAAAATGCTTCTATTTTTAGGGAGTAAGGAATTGAAATTTTAATTCATAGTTGTTGGAAGTGTATTGTGCAAGTGTATTGAAAAATGAAATACAGTTTTTGTTTTTATCAATCTTAGAAAATGGTTAGGCCAGAAACTTATGGATTTACCCTCGTATAGTGTATGTACTAATTGTCATGTTTGCCATATCTGAAGGATTATTTCAACTAAATTCACTTTTGAAATAAAACTTATCTGATGTAGTTTGAGATTATTGGCTTATTTTGAAAAGGGAAAAAAAAAAAAACATTCTGTCAGCATTTGAATTATAACAGTTTGAAGAACAGTACCTGGGTTAAGTTGCCAAAAGGGAGGATAAGGTTATTGCAAAAGGTTAGTTTTTTCATATAGTAGTAATGGGAGAAGTTCAATTAAAAGGCAAATTCAGAATGCAGAATTGTAAAGTAGTATTAAAGATGCTAAAATATGGCAATGTCATTCAAGACCTTTCCTGGGAAATAAAGAGTTTCAAAAAATTATTTTTACTGTCTCTTTATTATTAATGTAGCAAGTATATAATGCTATTTTTAAATACTTAAGTGTTTTATTTTCAAAAATAAAATATTTTATGACCTTTATCAGCATTGATCATAAATTATTTTGGGTTAATGGGTAATTAGAGTAATGGCTTCCATTTTGTTTGCCAAAATTTGGATTCTTATTTATTTTTTTATTTCTATATTACCATTTTGGTTTACACTGTGTATCCTTAAATAACTTTAGCCAGTAAAGCTTGTTTCCTCTGCTATTTATTTTCAATAGTTTCTACTTAATTTTCTTTCACTTCAAGCAAACATTTTGATTTAAGAGATGAGCACTTGGAAATTGGAAAGAAATTGTGAATGTGTAGTGCAATATTCTTGAAAGGAACAAAACAGCTATAACATTTTAAAAGACTTTTCAAACTTAAAGCTTCACAAATTTTAATCAAGTATGATTCAGTAAGTCTTTTAACATGAAGTTAACTTCACTTTTAACAGCACTTTTATTCATAATGTGACTTTGTGGGTTCGTAGAATTAAAAGGCTGAGTTGCAGAAATTAAAAATCTCCTTTATTATCTTAGAGATACACTGTTTAATTCTCACGTAACAACATTACATCACATATACACAGTCTTCCAAGGTCGATGACAACAACAAACTGTGACAGCTGATTACATTAGCTCTCGTTACAAATACACTCTTGTTACACAACAACTGTCCGGCTGCTGTGTCACAATCACTTTTATATCTAATTCGTAATTCGAGACTCTTCCAGAAGAATAAAGAAACCGAATAATCAAGATATTACCAGAAATTTCCATTTATCTCAGTTTGTTTGTTTTGGTAAGTCTTTTATCTGAAGCGCTATGTTTATCTGCTTATGCAAGCTTGTTATCTACGTGAAACCTATCAGTTCCTTTGTGTGCCAAGCCGCCTTATCGCAATCGGGTTCGCGACAATAACTATTTCAGCTATAACATGTTCATTGACTGTGAGTTTAAGAATTGGTAGTTTCTATTAGATTTGCAGTAGTAATACATATGGATATTTTAAAATTAAAATTATTTTTGTCTAGGACAGGGACAATAATTTTTTTTTTCCATAGATGGGGTAACATGGAGTATTCATTGATTCATTGGACACTTTGATTTTAGTATGGTTTGATGCAATGGGATTCCTGTGATATCTGTGGGCTGTTTTTGTTGCTTACTATTCAATCTTAATCTTGGTATGGTGATAAGGGCCAATGTTTTTAATTGTGAAAGTTAATGCAAGTTGAGCCTGAATGTGAAGTAATGATTACAAGACGGGTTTTGTTCCCAACAAGACTGCCTGTAGCTTACAACTGAATTAAAGCATGTTACAAGGATAAGGGAAAACCCTGAGTAAAGACCTAATTTAGACAACTTACTCCAACCAAGATTCTAATTCAGACCCTCTAGACTGAAAGGTAAGATCATTACTATAGATTAAATTGAAGACTTCAAGATCATGTATAAAGAGCAACTTTTCATAATGTGATAAGTCCACAAATACAAAGTTTACAAGAGAAGCAAAAATTAATGTTAAGTTTTTTAATAATTTATAATTTAAAGTAGGGGATTGATTAAGAGCTGTGAATGTTTAAAAACATTAGCAAAACCTCATTTTTTATTTAATGGCACTGTTACTAATTGAATTTTGAAGATCTTAGTACTTGTTTCATTTTATACCAATCAAAGAGACAAATTGTGTTTTGAAACAAATTTGTACAGAAATAATGCAAGAATTAGTTTTTTTTTTTTTTTTTTTATTATACAAATAATTGGTACAATGATAAGATAGATGCTTTATTGTCACAAACGCTTACATACAGAATGAGCAAGAGCTCTGTAAAGAGGTGACTCCTCAGATTGTGAAAATTACATTGATAAATAAAAAATTGTTACATATATTTACAGTAAGATTATAAGCTAAGTTACAGTAATTTGGAAAATACAATACTAACAGTGGAAAGTCTACATGTATCTACATAACACAATTTACAAAATTGAGGTACTATAATTAAGGTTACATACTATCACACATATATTCGGCTACTGAATATTAGGTCTTGTCTAATAGTAAGTTCTTCAATTTCTTATTAAATAAATCTTTGTTCTTTATGGTTTTCAGTTGGGTTGGGAGTTTGTTATAGGCCTTTATTCCTGCGTAGAGTGGAGTTTTTTCAAATAATGTTAACCTATGCATGGGTGGTTACAGACTACTTTTTGTTATGGTTTCATGACAGTATTGATATTGTGAGTCATACAATTTATCATAATTTGAGTGGATATATTTAAGTAACTCATAAAGATATTGTGCCGGTAATGTTAGTATTTTAAGCTTTTTAAATAGATTCCTACACAATTCTTTTGGTCCAACCTGTGATATTATGCATATGATTCTTTTCTGGCATTTAAAAGTGGCATCCCACCCCACTGAGTTTCCCCATAGTATGATTCCATAGGTCATTATAGAGTGAAAGTAACTAAAATATACAATTTTTCTAGTTTCCAAATTGGTAATCTGAGCTATGCAGCGCATACTGAAACAAGCACTGTTTCATTTCTTGTTTATGTGATGTATATGATCTTCCCATTTTAGCTGCTTGTTTACATAGACTCCTAATATTTTTGCTTTATCTGTCTGGTTTACTGGTAGATTGTTTTTATGTGGTTTTTCATGAGTACCAAGGTGCATAATGAACGTTTTTGATATCAATGATATCAATAATTCA
The DNA here is from genome assembly GCA_030765055.1 of Mantis religiosa. Taxonomy (NCBI): domain Eukaryota; kingdom Metazoa; phylum Arthropoda; class Insecta; order Mantodea; family Mantidae; genus Mantis; species Mantis religiosa. The sequence goes on from CM060950.1 coordinate 310,469,803, forward strand.
GGAATATTTCCCAACCATTTATTTGAATGCAGCCAAAATCATTCACTACTTTTAGCAGTTACATATTGTTTATTTGACAGATGTTTATACATTTAAGTAATCAACATTTAATTAGGAGAACATTTTCCAACATTATTCAAAGAATACAAACAAAATTGTTCCTACTTTAATTATATGTATTTTTCTTCAGATTTTCAAAAAGCTATGTTAAGTAATTCAATCAAGGTCACTAACAATTCAGGAAGTTCTTCTCACACCTTGCTATTAATAACAAATTCAAAACTGATTTGCTCCTCAATAATCTGCAAAGTTAAGTTTTGCTTTATATTCACAGATTACCTAAGGAATACAATAATGTTAATAATTTACAATAATCTTTAGATATTCATTAAATGAAGCAGTAAAAATATATCTAGTTCTAAATAAACTATAAAAGCCTGTTTAGCAAGTATTAGAAACTAAAACCGTAGTGAGTTGAATATCAGTATCAAAAGTAGTTTCACAGACTATTAAAATCTGGTTAAAATGAAATGTTAATGCATATTATGTCTCTTACTGCTCTTCAGAGCATTTTGATCGAGGTTCATCTCCAAGTAATCACACTTTTCATCCTCAACTTGTTCTTTTACATTGTTTAATGTATAATCATCTCTCTCAATTATATAATCCTCTTTCCAGCTATCACCACAAAGTGCTGTTTCAGAAAAGTGAGTGGCTCTTTCTTTATTTCTGATTTTATAATCTGGATCAAACTGACATCATGTGGGTCATTATGTCCTTTTGGAGCTTTCAAATCAGAAGCACCTTCATTGTTAATCATTTAATAAACTGCAGGCTAGTGCAAAAACACAATGCTGGACAACAAATTTGTCACATGCAACAATACAGGTGTTCAAGCAAAAATATTGCAAAAGTTTGGGATGTTTGCTTTCTCAGCTGTACCAGTTTATTCAATTTTAGGTGCAACATACATTAGTGATTGTAAAAATTTGGCTTAATTGTGGTTTGAAACAATGTAGATGTTGAACTGATTGGATTTTAAACCAAACCCCAAGTTTTCCACTTGATTTAAAAGGTTAAAAATCGTGTTTTTAGTCAAAGCAACACTGTAACATAATGCAGCCCATTCTTTGTAGTAGAAATTTACCTTAAAATAATTGATATCTGCAAGTGCACTTACCGTGTTTTTAATAATCATAATCAATCCTTTATTTACCATTAAGGTTACATGAAGCAATAGATCGTCAGTTATAAAAAGTATTTACAATGTATTTACAAGTACAGCAAGTTGAGCATTCAACCTGAAACCTCACTCATATGATCCTCCCACTCACTGTGTATTACTAATGTACAGTAATACAATATTGCAACAAAAAAACTGTTCAGTATTTCAAGGATTAGCATTTGGTTGAGAAACTTGGTATGCTATTTTCTTCCACATCAAACATTGGTTTCTCTTGTTATTACAAGGAAACATTAATAGCCTTGTTTTAATGTTTAATTTGTTTTCTAACTGAGCAGATATATATTGAAAACTAGGTTACAAGCTATACTTGTTTTAACATCCAATGGCCTGCCTACCTTGTTTAGGGACTGGCTGTAGGGTACTTTCATATCATCCTTCATCCTGGGTCTCATCAACTGCAGTGAAAAAAAAATGAAAAAAAAGAAACATCCAATTGGTGTTGATGATTAGTGGTCCTCTGTGGTCTAGGGGTAACATTTTAGTTAGCCTCTGGTTCCTGAGGTTGCAGATTCAAAACCGGCAGAGGGCAATGGATTTCTTTGGGGAGGGGGGGCATAAAAATCCTTAGCATGACTTTCTTCGGAAAGGATGTAAAGCTGGTAGTTCCATGTCATAGATTTGCAGCATGTAAGAACCTCAAGCCTGATAAATAGGCCCCTGAGCAAAATTATGCCTAATTTAAAATAGGATGCTGAGAACCACAGCAGTTAAAGAGTGTCCATAAATAAAAAATAAATTTCAATTGATTAAAAGTAAAAGGTCTATGAGTATGGTCACTAGAGACAGAAATTTTATGCTCTATTAATCCCTTTAATGTGTGTACATTTATGACATGAAATTTAAAAATGCATGGCAATTTTATGTAACCCGAGACTGAAAGAGTTAAGTTTAATTGGAGAATAAATGTGAACCTGCAGGAATGTTTTCAGAATTGCATTTCTAAAACTGAGCAGTTGAATAATTTTGAAGTTCTTCCTTTGTTTAATTTACTAGGTTATATTTTTAAACCTTATAGAGATACCAAACAATAAAATTAAAATTTAAAGCTAATGTAATATTGCTTGTAAGTATAAGCATCACATTTAAACTTAATTCAGAGAACTGCTTTATCTCCATCTTCATACAATAAGGGAATGACTATGACTAGATAAGACTATGATATCACCTAATGATTGCCTTGCATTTTAATTACCATCAGTGTTTCCAAATTTCAAGACTGATTCGAAGTTACACATTCAAAAATCTTCAATATGAAGGTAAAATAAAAATATATTTGTAATTATTCTTATAAAAGAAGCACATATGCAACATAAAATGGTATTTAACTTGTAGGAAATTTGAAATCACTTCACAAATCAAGTTAGTATATTTCTGACAATAAAAAAGAAATTTACATCAAAATTCTGTCCCTAATTCTGTCACATCAATACTTTGGTGAAGCTTGAATGAATACTTCTTAATGAAATGCGACTTTATTTTTGAAGCTGAAAACAGAACACTTTATCAACTACACTTCTTTTTAATTAGCATTAACCTTAGGCCTTTAAGTTAATGGAATTAGAAAATCTGAAGCCTTATTTATGTTTTTTAGGTAAATTGATGGAAATTTTGGTTCAAATCCCAGCTATGGCAGTGAATTTTTAAGTCTGGCTCTACTCATTAAGTGTTTATTATTAATAAACAAAATATAATTATCAGAGTACTCATCATACTCATGACAAAGACAGTGTTATTACAATATAAAAATTATATATACATATATATAACAATAATATTAATTTAAACAGCAAAATAATTATGTTGTATAACTCATAAAACTTCTTTGTTTGGACTTTTTTTTTTTTCTGGATAATGAATTTGCTTCAGAAGTTCATTCTGCTTCAAATAACTGGAAAACTAGGCAACTATATTTGAAATTTATTTTGGTTAGAAATAAGCTTTTAGTATTTCAACTTTTTTTTTCTTTTCCCTCCTGATGTGCTTATAAAAGTAGCTAACTGATAACTTTTAAGAGCAGAAGTACAGAAACATTTCTACCCATCTCAGATGTTCCCTCATTCTTCTGAGCAACTTTGTCTACAGTGGCAAATTGCTTAACATTAATGCTTAGTGACACTATCATCAATAATTACAGATACATTTCTAATCATTTGCATACATATTTGAACATTACTCCATTTTAGACATTAAGATCCATACAAATTTCTCATACACTACAAATCTGTCAGACTTAGGTATTCAATACGTGAACCATAGAAAGCATATGCTACTGTTTGGAAATCCTCTACTTTCACCTCACCTTCATCTTCTAATTTATGCAAAGCACATCTTACAGGTGGGATAAAAGTCTCCTTTTTCTGTCTTATTTTCTTTCAAATTTAAGAGTCATAGCTACTTCAACATCTATTGTAATCTTACTTTCTATCTGTAAAACTGGAAAGATAGAGTCAGACTGAAAAATTCAATGCTGTAGCTGGGATTTGAACCACGGATCTTCTGGTTGCCGTCTAGCCACTCTAACCCTTGAGCTCAAGGGTTAGAATGGCTGGACGGCAACAAGAAGATCCGTGGTTTAAAACCCGGCTATGGCATTGAATTTTTCAGTCTGACTCTATCTTTCCATACTTAAGCCTACACACGGCCAGTGTGAAAGAACAATTAATTTCCATTAATTGACCTAATAGTGGTTAACTATAAAGTCCGAGCCTTAAAGTACTTACATGTTGTAAGTCGCCATTAAGGTAGTTGTCTCATGTGTTTATGAGAAGCCTTAAGTGGTTTACCGGAAAAACACAAGTCAGTTGGAGAATTTAATGTCATATCAGCACGTTGGCCATAGTAGCTCAAGGGTTAGAGCGGCTGGACGGCAACCAGAAGATCCATGGTTTAAATCCCGGCTATGGCATTGAATTTTTCAGTCTGACTCTATCTTTCCATACTTTAACCTACTCACTGCCGGTGTGAAAGAACAATTAATTTCTATCTGTAAAACTGTCTGGTGAAAAGTTGTAGCTTGGTTATGGCATAAAGGAAGAACTTTTGCCAACAGGTATTTAAAGAAGAATTTTATCATCAGTACTTCAAAAAGTGCAAGAACTCTTCTAAGTACTGGCATTAACACTAACCATCTATGTTCAAGATATTCGGGAAACAAGCCAGGTGAAAAGATGATTAGAAATTGACGTTTTGGGAGCGTACATCACTCATCATCAGGATATTTTTAAGAAATGTTATAACCACAAAATAGATATAACACAAATATCTACAAAGACAAAACACTACCAATACTCGCATTACTGAACAAAAGACTGTTTGCAGTAAATTAAATGCCAGGTCAAGAGATGGTGTGAGTTTAGAAAACTAATTAGGTCAAAGAAACGTAACTACTTAACTTGATGATCAAGCTGTATAGAACTGCGCTTCTTAAGCTGACTGATTTCCATTTTTAACCAGACTTCTCAGGTTTCATTAAACAAATGCTCTGTTCATATTTGTTTATTCTGGTAGTGATGGTCCTTCTGGTTTGTCCTATATAGTGTCCCACATTGACAGGGAATGTGAATTCTTGCTAAACCTAACATGACCATCCACAAGCCACCTCCGAAGATGAAACATCTGTTAAGACCGGTGAAAGACAGACTGGACTTCCAGGTTCTGGGAGTGTACCGCATTCCTTGTGAATGTAGGACACGATATATAGGACAAACCGGAAAGAACATCACTACCATAATAAATGAACATGAACAGAGCATTCGTTTAATGCAATCTGAGAAGTCTGAACTGGCAGAGCATTGTTTTGATAACGACCATAGAGCCAATTTTTGGGAGACGGCCATCTTGGCAAAATGCAACAGTTACTGGGAGTGGAGAGTTAAAGAGCCTTTGGCCATTTCCTCCGAGATGAGCATACTTAGTTATGATGCTGGATTTCACTTCAGCTTCTCTTGGAAACCGGCCTTAAAAATGGAAATCAGTCGACTTAAGAAGTACAGGTCTATACAGCTTGATCATCAAGTTAAGTAGTTATGTTTCTTTGACTTAATTAGTTTTCTACACTCATGCCATCTCCTGACCTGGCATTTAATTTACTGCAAACAGTCTTTTGTTCAAGTGAGATTTGTGGTGGACAACACGGCGCTGGGGCGGGTTTTCTCCGGGACCTCCGGTTTCCCCCGCCATATCATTCCACCGGTGCTCCATCTTCATCTCATGTACCATCAGTGTCACCGCCTGCAGTGCCGAATGTAGTAAAAGCGGGTGTTAAACACTACGTATTTCATTTTCTTTTGTTCAGTGATGCGAGTATTGGTAGTGTTTTGTCTTTGTTGATATTTGTATTATATCTATTTTGTGGTTATAACATTTCTTAAAAATATCCTGATGATGGGAGTGATGTATGCTCCCGAAATGTCAATTTCTAATCGTCTTTTCACCTGGCTTGTTTCCTGAGAATATCTTGAATATATTCGTCGCCAGGAAAGCTTCAGGTCTTATTTTAGCTAACCATCTAGTGTTACTATAACGTAATAATTCCTTTATTCAATCTCAGCAATGCTGCAGAAATCCTGATTCTATTTGCACAGTATATGTGTGAAAATTATAACAAATTTTGTGAGCAATCACTTTTGCAGCAATCTTAATTGTGTTGTATACTATATGTGCTACACATACAATCCCAGGGATTTCAAGATTCATTGATATCTTAAGTTTGTGAAAAAATATTTCTTGTTCCTTTATGTGCTGCCCTGCCAAAATAATATCACTGCAGTTATCAGTCAGGTATTGGGTAACAGTATCTTCCGATTACAAATGGTTTTTTTCAGTTAACAGTATCTACGTTTTGCCGAGATGTTCATCAAGTTCCAAAATTCATACACAAACACCTTGTAGCGTTAAAAAGTACCTAATCATAACAGGAAAAATCTTGTTCTTCCTGTGATTGGAAGTATTTGTAAACACAATAATGTAACTCACTTCCTGCAACTCTTTGGAACATTTTACAAGAATGAGGAGCAAATACGTTTACCAAAATGGCTTCAGTCCAAATGTGACCGCAAGAGAATTTCTGTTCAAAACAATTTCTTACTATCTTCTTTGATAGAAGTGGTGAAAACAAGTGTTATTAATCGACTCACCTTTAAATTTAATTTCTTACTAGTTCTGAAACACAGTAATTGGAGCGAAAACTATGATTTTCTTCAACCACATGGTAAGCCCAGGCTTCTTCAACTGCAACCAAGTGTAATTCACAGTCTGTTGCTGAATTTGGCTGGAACGATGAAGTTACACCTCTGGATGATAAAACAGCATTTCCTGCCGTTTTATATTTACTTGCACTTAGATGTTGCTCAGTGTCGCTCTTCCTTCCAAGATACATGCAAAACTCAGTGTTACAAATGGTGCAATGAACATCAGAATTAGACCATGTTTTCTTTATGAATGTGTATCTACGATAGAAGATAAAATATAAGCAAAAAAGGCTTCGTATTTGTTGATGTATGCATAATTTTTGCATTAATTTAAAATTCTCTATAAATTGCACCTGCTATACTATAGGCTAGATATTTACATTTCTTGTTATGCAACAGTGAACACTCACTTCTGTTTGGCATTTTTTTTTTTTTTTTTTTATTTAAACAATATTTTACAGCCCGTGTTTTACCTAAAGGTATATCACGGGATTATTTACAGTAGTTATTTACACAGTACTATACAGATTTATTCAAGTGTGCGGTAGATGCTCTTGATGAATCCTGATACTCGAACTGTGTTGAAGTGAATCTTCAGAATCACGGGTAGAGGGGCCGAACGTAAAACGTCTGGTCGATCTCTTGAGAAATTACTGCACTCTGTCATCAAATGCAGAGCCGTCTGTGGGTGTTTTTCAGCGCAGTTACAGGATGGCGAGGCTCTTATTTTCATTCTATGAAGGTAGGCCTGGAAACGGCCGTGATTTGTGAGGAATTGTGTGGTTATGTGATTGGGCCATAGAGATAAGGACAGACGGTGTTGTATATTGGGAATGAAAAGTTTGGTATGAAAGGCATTGTTGGATCTGGTGTATATGGAGTTCCAAACTGTAGTGTAGTATTCGGTTAGCAGCTGCTTGCCCCGAGTTATGGGAATTGATTTGTAGTCTAAGGTGGTCTTGTGACTGGCAGCAATCCTAGCGAGGTAATCAGCTCTTTCATTCCCCCGTAGACCTGCATGACCTTTGACCCAGTGAAGAGTGACGTTGTATGCCTTGTTTAGGGTGATGATCTTTTCTCTGAGCTGAACGGCCAAGGGGTGGGTTGTTCTATGTGCAATGGCGAGGAGAGCGGCCATTGAGTCAACATGTATGGCGAAAGTTGTGCTACCGGTTTTCTGTTGTTCTATCCACTCCACAGCTGCTTTAATACCTAGAAGTTCAGCCTGAAATACTGAGTTTTCTAGGTCTAATCTTTTAACTCCTATGTAAATCTCTTTGGAGTTTTCTATAACCACCATTCCTGCACCAACGTGGTTTAATGTCTTGGAACCATCTGTGAAAATAAGAATTTCAGCTTTCCCTAATTCTCCTGAAGTATTTATATGGATGTGGTTATCTTTGGGATGAATACCTTTGGATCTGGTTGGAATTTCCGTTCGTTTCAGCATCGGAATTACTGCATTAGTGGAGTGTCCTTTCGATATAGCTTTAATGTCGTTATGTAAGAGGATAGCTGTTTCGATGGGCATAACACCTGCGATTGCCTGCAAGGCGTTGTTTGATACAGTTCTGTACGCTTTTGTAGCGAAAATCAAGAAGGATCTTTGGATTTGGCGTAATTTGAGTGTGGCCCTTTGTGATGCAGACGTACTCCAGACTTCCGCAGCGTACATTATTGCAGGAAGAATAGCGTGGTTATAAATAGTCATTAGATGAGGATAGGACATTCCCCATGTACTTTTGGAGCATCTCACTAGACTGTTGCGTATATGTATTACTTTGTTTTCCAGGTAAAGAATGTGAGGGTACCAGTCCATTTTGTTGTCAATCATTACTCCCAAGTACTTCAACTTCGTCACTACATTTATCCGTCGTCCTGTGACTGTAGGATGACTGATGTATTCTTCCTTCTTCCTCACGTACATTGGCATCAATGCAGATTTGTCGTTGGCGATTTCCAGCTTGTTTTTCCTGCACCAATCCTGCGTGATTTGGAGAGCTAGCTGGAGGGTGGAGAGAATATGAGTGTGCGAAGAACCTCTGAACATGAGCATAATGTCATCGGCGTATACAACCGTCTCCATTTCAGGTACATCTTCCAGTAGTTTTATTAGACTGCTGACTAGGACATTCCATAAGGTGGGACCAGCGACGGATCCCTGTGGACAACCTTTGGTTACTGCCTTTGAGATGGCCGTATTGGCTAATTTGAGCTGGGCAGTTCGATTTAGTAGAAAATCTCTAATTAAGTCGTAAATATTGGAGGGACGTGAATCTCTTGTGGAACTGCCGATACAATATACATCACACTCCGACTATCACTGAGTCACTGAAAGAATAGTGTTGAAGTGAAACACAGGAAACAAAACAATGCTAGCAGTGTGGCCTTTTAAATTATTGGTTATGCAAAAAATATTATCCATCGATAACATAACCTTTATTGTTAGCAATTGCAGATATATAGATTTAATTATTACGTAACATAACATAAAGAATGAAAAAATAAATGCTATGTTCTAACAGAATGGGACAAAGAGTGTCCCGACAAAATCTATCAGGAGACCAGAACTGCAGGTTGAAAAACAGACTCTTCTGTTTAAAATTGGTTATCTGGTCATTTTATTTAATGTAAAATGAAACTGGTGTATACAACATTCAGATCAGCTCGATGCAACATGTGACAAATAAAAAAAAATTGCATTGTAAGCTAGAAGTCACATAATTACGTAGAAAATGAAGCTACAGTGAAGCAATAAGTATTATACAAATATAACTATTTTTAACAAAAAACTTCACTTATGTTAAGAAAAATTATGTCGATTTTTCTTATTAGTTGAATTAGTTGACATTGAAATCGATTTCATGAACCCTTGTTCGAGTCATCAGTCAGAGAAAACACATTCGTCGTTAAAGGAGTTACTGTGCTGTTATGTGTTTTCAGTATTACCAAAATCTGAAAATGAAACAAACTTAAGAACAGAATCAAGTGCTGGTATTTCAAAATTCATTACGTGATGTTTATTTTTTAAAATAAATGTCTTTTTCCAAACCATTAAATCTATCGGGACATTTAATTGTTTTAATAATTTAACTTCAGGATTTATATTATGGTTAAATGACCAAAAATGATCTGCTTATCTCTGCTTTTATCTCAATGTTATCTTTGTTGTTGTGGGAGGACTTTCACAATTGCAACCTTTTGATGTCTAGATAAATAAAGCCTTTAAAGTGCATATGAGACAAGAATGAAACAAATGTATTATTGATGAAATCCAACACAAATTCATGCCAAATAGTTTTTCAAAATGACCTATAATCAAACAAGTATGTCAGTGGAAAAAGTAGTCATAGTGTAGAGTCAATGATGATACTATTGTTAAAGCTTTCAATAAACTGGAATAAGTAATGCTCTTGATGGCAGTGAAGACGATCTTATATATGAAGAGGACAGCAGTGAAGAAGAACAAGAACGTTCAGATGACGATTTTCTGGGATTTTGAAGGTATTTCAGTTTTATAAAGATAAAAGAATTTTTTATATTTTAAATCTGGCTTTCAGTTAAAAATGTTACTCTCCAACCAAATTGCTTAAAAATTAAGGTGCGTCTTAAAATATGGTATAATCACCATACTTCAAATGCCATTAAACTATAAAATTGTTTTCTAAATGTCCATCATAAAGGAAAGCTATTTTTCAATAATTGCATTCCTGAATTTTGAGCAGATGAACCATTCGAAGATCTGCAATGTTTAGTCAAAGATATGCAAACAATCAGAATTGTAGATGAACTTAAAACTTTCAAAACGTTTTATATCTGTAAATATTGAAAATGATAATTTTTTACATTGCATGAAAATGTTGTGCTTCTCAGATTTTACAGAGGTACTTACCTGAATAACTCACCATTGCTTGCACTATATTGCTTTTGTTCTATACGTACTTCACCAACAAACGTTGCCAACTTTTTGACAAGCTAGCGAAACCATATACTTGGCAAAAATCCAATATCTGAAATATAACACAAAGATATTTTTTTAAAGATGAGTTGGAATTAGAAACACTAAACATCATTAACTCAAAAAGGTACCTGAACATGTGTTGAACACTAAGAACATGACGCCAGTATATGTCAGTTCTTGAAACATGTTCAGATACCTTTTATAATTAGTGAGGTTTAATGTTTCTAATTCCTACTCATCTTTATAGAATACATCAGGGGTTCTAATACATTTAAGTACAGGTGTATTATTTTATCTTGACATGAATCCTGCGTGGTAGGGATGAGTAGCAACTGTGGTGGGGATAGTGCACCTATCGCCACAATGCGTCACGCGTAAGATTACGAGAGGAGAGGGCGGTGCATAAGGTGTCTAAAAACAAATTTCATTCTCGAAGCCAGTTTTGCAGCTCTTATAAACTAAGTTGTAATTCTTACTATGGTAGTAATCTCCACGCTTTTGTTGGATCTTAAATAGTACATAGGCATTTGGAACAAAACCCTGTGCTCCTCCAGCAGGCATGATAAACAACTGTCAGCCTTTCAATATCGCTGCAGAGTCCCTGTAACGTATTTCACTCCAGGTATATATGGTATGTGCTGTATTTATGTAAGTTTCATCCATATAAACTCTATAAACTTCACTTCAATATCTCCGACTATTTCGTAAATACTTAAGCCTTTTTGCAAGTATGGTGCGATGTTCGATTAAAATTTGTCTGTCACGCTTAGTGTTTTTTCTTCTTCTTCTTCTTCTTCTTCTTCTTCTTCTTCTTCTTCTTCTTCTTCTTCTTCTTCTTCTTCTTCTTCTTCTTCTTCTTCTTCTTCTTCTTCTTCAAATAATCCTAGCTTCAAAAGAACTCTTCTTAATGTTCAGGCATTGCCTTGGAAGTCAGTAGAATTTTTAGCTTCATAAGCACTTTCTTCAAAGATGGTCTTTGTTTTTCTGTGCTTTAAAATTATTCATAGTTTGCCTAACTACTTCTGAATTAAAACATCCAAATTAGATTTTGTGCATGTTCTTAATTTTTGTTTACTGGGCATAAAGAAGGATGTTGTTGCACTAGCACCAATGGCTTTTCTTTCCTTAATAACTCTCCTAAACTGCTTTCAGACACAACTGTTGCCTCAGATACCCTTCCCCAGATTTTTATAGCTGACCCAGACCATTGTTACTTTTTTATAAATCTATGGATATTGGTTATTACTTCTCGTGTTTTTAAATGTAGCACTTTATTTCCTAATGTGCTGCTAGGAGGCGTCATTTATAAATGCTCTCTTGGAACCAGGAGACAAGCACATTTTGAAACAAGCTGTAGTGTTACCGAGTAGCTCTGCACGTGTTTAGTTGCTTGCAACTGGTACGCAATTGACATGCCCTCCCTTCCAGTTGCAACTGTTCTGAGGTGGACTCGTCCAGATACCACTGCGCATCAATCTGCACTTTTCAAGATAAAAAAATACATCTGTACAACGATATTTTGTTGTCAGAGTTGCTATATATTCCAGTTAATGAAGTGATTCCTTATTTTCTTATACTTCTTTCTCACTTCAAAACATATTCAGTTATTTGTTTGTTAAATACAGTGTAGCTTAAGTCAGTACCAGAAGTGCAGTTCTGTGATTTATAGCTTTAATTTATACAACATAATTGGTCCTACTGAAATTGTTTGAAGTGTCCTGCATTGTTATCTAGACATTATAGATTTTCTATATAATTATATATCTTGTTACGCAACTCCCCATTATTACCAAAATTGTTTTCAAGTTGTTCTTCAATATAATCCCTTAAATGCTGTAGTTTTGATGGTTTTGTAGGAGAAACATTGTATTTCAGTATCTCCGACATAGAAAAATTTCAAGATGTAAGTTCTGGTAATCTTGGAGGTCAATCAATTGTACCCTGCTCTCCTATCCACTGTTGAAAATGTCTTCAAAATGCATGGATGTGTAATCTATAATGCAGTGGAGCAGCACTGCAAATGAGGTTGTTTTGTACAGTATTAAGTACAGGGATATTGTCTAATTCCATAATAACTTCTCTTAACTTTTCAAGGTGTATTATTAATTTTTAGATGAGTCGTATTTATTACACATCTGCTTCACTTTCGTACCTATTTTGAGGACATGTTTCGCAAATCATCGTATGCATCTTCGGCTCTTAAGCGACTAAAGCTTGATCCAGCGGTGAGGGTAATTCTGGGGTTGCTGCTGCCATCTGTTGATTTAGTCATGAACTTAAATGTGGGATTCTCTTCTGGCGGGATTTCAAAGTTCATTAGTTGGTTTTTATGTTTTTCTATGTATATCCTCTCCCATATGACGAGTTCACTATGTTTTTGTACGTATTTTAGTAATTCTGTGCTATATTCAGTTGCATGATTTTCAGACCAGAAATGAGCTGCTATTGCGGACTTATCAATATTTTTGTATCTTAAGTGCCTGAAGTGTTCTTTCTTTCTAGTGCCTATGTTTCTTTTTGTTCTCCCTATGTAAATGTTTTCACAGTCTTTACACTTAATCTTGTAAATGCCTGACTTTTCCTCTGGTTTTATCTTATCAGTATTATTACTGTGAAGTAGGTTTTTAATGTTGTAATTGTTTTTTGGTGCCAATGTTATATTGTATTTCTTGAATATTTTTTGGAACTTTTTTGTGGCCCAGGGGTGGTAAGTAAATTTAGCAAATCTAATTTCTTGTTTTATTGGTGTGAGAGCTGTGATCTGTTTTAATCTCTTTTGAAGTTTGAATGATTTTAGTTTTTTATCTACAAGGTTTTTTCCATATCCATTTTTAATTGCAGTTTTTAAGATTTGATGGTATTCATTTTGATATTCTTGCTAGCTGAGAGGTAGATTTACTAATCTGTGTGTGAGACTGTTGATGGTTGCATGTTTGTGTGGAATTGGGTTGAAACTATTTGCTTTGATGTAATTATCTGTGTGTGTTGCTTTTCTATGGATGCCAAATTCTAGTTTTTCATTGCTTTTTTTTTATTTTAAGGTCTAAAAAAGGTAGAGTACAGTCCTCTTCAGTTTCCACTGTGAATTGTATGCTGGGTTCTTGCAGGTTGAGCAGTTTCAAAGCATCATCTATTTGTTTGTAGGGCACTATTGCAAAGATGCCGTCTACGTATCTGTACCATGTTTTAAACATATGAGGGAAGGCTTTAGTTTTATGTGTTTCGAAAAAGCTCATGTATAGATTGGCCAAAAATGGTGATAGCGGGCTTCCTATAGCTATTCCTGAAATTTGTTTATAATATTTTCCATCGAAGACAAAATAATTTTGATGTATACATATTTCAGTCATTGCCAAATATTCTTCTATTGCATTGACATCTAGGTTTATAGAATTTAGCCATAGAAATAGATGTGCTTAACCAAGGCCTAAAAACATGTATAACATACTCCAGCAACCCAGATGAATTCATTGCAGATATAGAATTAGCAGTAGAAGGCTTGGAAACCATGGACAAAAATATAATTAGGAAAAAATCAGCTCCTATATTGGAAAACTTAATAAATAAAAAGCCAGGAAAACATTTGAAACAAATTCAGATAATTAAATCTTTAAGGAAAAAGCATGTAATCTTCTCAAGGGCTGATAAAGGGAACAAAATAGTAATCTTAGATACAGCTACATACAAGGAAAAAATGTTAGTTACTACAACAAAAAGAATTCCAGGAAATAGATTCTAATCCACTCAACCGATGCATAAAAGATGTACAAAAAAACCATCATTAATAGTAAAATTTTAACAACTGCAGAACAAAAAACTATCAAACCGGACAACCCTACCCTTGCAAAACTATATGGTTTGCCTAAAATACACAAATCCAACATACCCATGAGACCCATTGTAAATAATATAAACACTCCTACTTACCTTCTGGCAAAATGGCTGTCCAAAAAATTTCAGTCCTTTCCACAATTCCATACTCTGAGCATAAAAAACTCTTTAGACCTGGTAGAAAAAATTCAAAATCTTAAACTAAAACCTCATGACACTTTAGTATCCTTTGATGTCCGCTCCCTCTTCCCTAGCATTCCATTAGACAAACTTTTGATTCAACCCAAAAAATGGCTAAATTCTATAAACCTAGATGCCAATGCAATAGAAGAATATTTGGCAATGACTGAAATATGTATACATCAAAATTATTTTGTCTTCGATGGAAAATATTATAAACAAATTTCAGGACTAGCTATGGGAAGCCCGCTATCACCATTTTTGGCCAATCTATACATGAGCTTTTTCGAAACACATATAACTAAAACCTTCCCTCATATGTTTAAAACATGGTACAGATACGTAGACGACATCTTTGCAATAGTGCCCTACAAACTAATAGATGATGCTTTGAAACTACTCAACCTGCAAGAACCCAGCATACAATTCACAGTGGATACTGAAGAGGACTGTACTCTACCTTTTTTAGACCTTAAAATAAAAAAAAAAGCAATGAAAAACTAGAATTTGGCATTCATAGAAAAGCAACACACACAGATGATTACATCAAAGCAAATAGTTTCAACCCAATTCCACACAAACATGCAACCATCAACAGTCTCACACACAGATTAGTAAATCTACCTCTCAGCCAGCAAGAATATCAAAACGAATACCATCAAATCTTAAAAACTGCAATTAAAAATGGATATGGAAAAAACCGTGTAGATAAAAAACTAAAATCATTCAAACTTCAAAAGAGATTAAAAACAGATCACAGCTCTCACACCAATAAAACAAGAAATTAGATTTGCTAAATTTACTTACCACCCCTGGGCCACAAAAAGTTCCAAAAAATATTCAAGAAATACAATATAACATTGGCACCAAAAAACAATTACAACATTAAAAACCTACTTCACAGTAATAATACTGATAAGATAAAACCAGAGGAAAAGTCAGGCATTTACAAGATTAAGTGTAAAGACTGTGAAAACATTTACATAGGGAGAACAAAAAGAAACATAGGCACTAGAAAGAAAGAACACTTCAGGCACTTAAGATACAAAAATATTGATAAGTCCGCAATAGCAGCTCATTTCTGGTCTGAAAATCATGAAATTGAAGATAGCACAGAATTACTAAAATACGTACAAAAACATAGTGAACTCATCATATGGGAGAGGATATACATAGAAAAACATAAAAACCAACTAATGAACTTTGAAATCCCGCCAGAAGAGAATCCCACATTTAAGTTCATGACTAAATCAACAGATGGCAGCAGCAACCCCAGAATTACCCACACCGCTGGATCAAGCTTTAGTCGTATAAGAGCCGAAGATGCAAACAATGATTTGTGAAACATGTCCTCAAAATAGGTACGAAAGTGAAGCAGACGTGTAATAAATACGACTCATCTAAAAATTAATAATTTTTCGCTTCACTGTGGTGTTGCAATAGTTAAATCTCGATATTTTCAAGGTGTGTTTCCACAGTGATGATTCCATAAAACAAATAACAGCTTAACTTTTCTTTGGTGCATATATCAGTCCAAATGTAACTCGACAAACATTTAAGCTCTCTTCTATAACAAATGGATTTTCAGAAGACCAGTACAGGCAATTGTGTTTTATTAATTCTTCCATTTAACTTCAAACTTGCTTCATCAGACCACAGGATTGCAAAAGTTAGAAGCACTTCTACTGCAGATCACATACCATTGACAGAATTAACTCACGTCTTCAATCAGGATCATCCTTAATTATGTAACTTTTTGAAGTTTTATGAATGCAAGGTCAGATACATAAATATTATGAGTCATTTTGGAACATTTTTCTTCGCTTACACTATAATTTAAAGGAACATGTTTTAGAAGTCATTTCCGTCAACAGTTGTATGTTGACTGATGACTTTGGTGTCTTCTCCCTGATCTCTAGTAGACGGGTTAATGAATTTTCTGTAAATATCTGGAAAAAGACTTCAAAATTCATGATTCTATGCTTAGGATCATCCTGGTGTAGAACATGAAGTAATGTAAGCTTATAAGCCTTCAGGTGTAAGGTGTTTAAAATTCTCCTCAAACATCCTTAAAAAATGTAGTTCATTAGAAGCCCATTTTGCAGATTTCATGGGTGATTGAATGAATTCCTGCAACAAGCTGCAGATTTTCTTCAATATTTATCTAATTTTGGGTGGTTGTTGTATAGTAAGTCAGCTACAGAACATGTCACCTTGAACCTTTGATTTAATTTGAAGATAGCTTAGCAGCGTGGTGCTGTGTATGCAGAAACTTTTCAGTGAAAGATTTTCATAGTTCACATCTTTAAAGCAAACATGCATTGTTCCTATAGACAATTCTCTATTCATTTTTCACGCTAACTGTGAATGCACAAATGACACCAAGGCTCAGATTGGTAATTGTTAATATTGTAACCAATATGGATGTCATATGATGTCAATATTAAAATGCTGACAACCAATATGGACATGTATAAACATCCTGTGCATACACACATCTAATGCTCATTTAATGGTAATAATGTCAATATCTCTCTTTTTACAATAAATATAAATAGCTAAAAATTCGGCTTAATTTTTAGTAACAATGGCACTCCACTTTCTGAAATACTTTTTATTCTATATAAAATGTAAATAAATTGTTTAAGAACTAAAAGCTTACCTTTAAAGGCTACTTTTTGAATGGTACACCTCAAAACATGGATAAACACACAAGAACACACCTTAATCACGGCAAATCATACTGGTTTCCTTGAAAAAAATTTTTTTTTTTTTTTCACAAGACTTTTTCAAAACGGGTGCAACTTTTTTTGCTGTGAGTGGTACCCTTTTAGGAACGTGTTTTCCTTCAAGTATAAGGGGTGCTGGAGTGGTGGACTTCTTACTCCTAGTATGATGAGGCCTCATTATAATAGTGCCATATAATAGAGGCCTCATTAATTATAGTGTTCAGTTAGGCTGGGAGCTATTGATGAGCTGTTGATATACATAAGTCCAGGTAGGTCATTGTCTTACATGAGTTTAGAGCTCTCTAAATTACTAAACAATTGTATATGGCTATATACAGCTGGCATAAAAATAAAAGACTTTATATCATTTATCTGTTTTTCATAATAATAATAATTATAATAATTTTATTGTCATTGAGCTTTACAGCAATAGACAATGTCAAGAAGATACAATACACATTATTACACTTAATACAGAGTATGTACAAAGTTAAGCTTAATAGCAATGAATGTCGAAGAATAACATAAAGATTACAATACAGAATGTTTCTATTCAATTATACAGAGAATGTAAAAGAGAAAGTACAGTATTGTACAAAGTCAAAGTTACGATCTGTACTGTACAGGTGCCTCAAAAGTTCCCACTATATACATATGCAGAGTAACATAGATAAATGAATCAGTCAACAAGTGGTTATAGTGAGGGAGCTTACATCTCAAAGTACTCCTGTAATGTATCGAGATTCAACTGTAATGAATAAAAAGGTGTGGCAGTAAGCCAGTCATACAATTTCTGCTTGAACGCTGTTGCGGGACTATGTTTTAGTGTTATTGGTAGTTTATTGTACATTTTAGGACCTAGCACTACAAAGCTTTTCTGAGTTGTTGTTAATCTGCAATATGGAAAATATATATCTTGACGAGATCTTGTACTATAGGTGTGTACATCTAGTCTATTTTGTAGCTCTGGTAAGCGGATAACAGTACGGTGTATATATATCTATATATATATAGATATATATACATTTATTACTGTCATTATTTTCAGTTTAATGAACAGTGGTTTGCAATGGGCCAGCTTTGATTCATCGCACATTATTCGAATTATCTTTTTCTGTAACAAAAGTATGTCCGACACTTGTGAGCTGTTGCCCCAAAGTAATATACCACACGCAATAAGGCTATGAAAAAATGCAAAATATGCTGATCGAATGTAAGCTTCTGGAACATGCCTTTTTAAGTTTCAAATAAGGTGTAGGTCTCTGGAGAGTTTTTTAGATTAAATTAGATTGATTTGCGTTCAGTAGGTTCACTTGTAGCCAGAAAAGGCTGTGAACATTGAACATGTCTAGAGGTATAAAGTTTAATAGCATATATATGTACAAAAGTTAACATAAGACACATATTATAGTATACAGGCCATATGAACAACAATATGGAAAACAAAGCAGGGATAATTATATATATGACACAAAATGAAACACTTTTTAAACCAGCTTTCACTTGGCTTATGCCAGTACGTCTCAACCCTTTTGCAATGGATACCATTCATTGTTATTTATTAAATACATATACATTAAAAATAAACTTTCAACTTGCATCAAATATTTATTAGTAATGATTTGTCATTGGAATGGTTAGATACTACTTATAGAGCTACAGAAGCATTATCAGGATAATTTGTCATTCAGATAATCTTGTACAGAATAAAAAGATTTTGAGCAAAGGTACTCCCTAACAGCTTTTTTAAAGGCACCGAAAGTATCAACTTTTTCTTTAAGAACATTAGGAAGTGCGCCAAATATTTTGATAGTTTCATAATGCACACCTTTCTGGAAGCAAGAAAGTTTAGCACTGGGATAATGGATATTATACTTTTGTCTAGTGTTTATTTTGTGAATTATATTATTTGTTGCAAATAAGGCACGATTGCATACAAAGAATTTTAGAATCGAGAATATATACATGCAAGGAAGCGTTAATATCTTCAATCTTGTAAAAAGATCTTTACAGGAGCATCTGTTGTGGGTGTTAGTAATGATTCTTTTAACCTTCTTTTGCATAAGAAATATCTTTTTACTTTCTACTGAGTTGCCCCAAAATAATATTCCATAATAGAGTTAAAGTATGCATAATATACTAATTTAAGTGTGTCAATAGAACTCACATTAACCAGCTCTCGGATAGCATAACAGGCAGAGCTGAGTTTAGGTAAGATATAATTTATGTGAGCTTTACAATCTAAACATCTGTCCACTTGAAGGCCCAGAAATTTTATGCTGTCAATTTCTTGTAATAACATATCATTAATCCTGATTTCTATTTCAGTATGTGATGTACGACAGGTTATAAATTTGACCACTTTTGTTTTGTCTAGATTCACAGGTAATTTGTACACTTTAAACCAGCATGACATACAGTTCAAAACATAATTCATTTTAATTATACACTCGTTTAAATTTGTACTGGTCACCAGGACACTAGTGTCATCAGCGAAAAGAACTCAATGTCCTTTATATAAAGTGAGAGGTCATTTATATAGATCAGAAATAATAAAGGCCCTAACACGGAACCTTGGGGTACTCCATGAGTTACTACTTTCCAGTTTGAAGTTTGTTTTTCATAACCAATATCACTGACAGCTACTTCAACACTGTTTTCTTTCATTTAGATATGATACAAACCATCCTAAATGTTCATTTTTTAGCCCATAGAATTCCAATTTTGCTATAAGAATGGCATGATTAACACAATCAAAAGCCTTTGCTAGATCACCAAAAATTCCACCTACATGTCTTTTATCATTTAAGGCAGTCAACACTTCATGTATAAGTTTGTTACACAACTCCCCATTATTACCAAAATTGTTTTCAAGTTGTTCTTCAATATAATCCCTTCAATGTTGTAGGTTTGATGGTTTTGTAGGAGAAACATTGTCTTTCAGTATCTCCGACATAGAAAAATTGCAAGATGTAAGTTCTGGTAATCCTGGAGGCCAATCAATTGTATCCTGCTATCCTATCCACTGTGGAAAATTGTCTTCAAAATGCATGGTTAATATGTGGAGCCCAGGATAATTTGCTGTCTATTACTACACCTAAGCATTTAACATTATCTGAGATACTACTTGTTACTGCTCTGTAACTAAAAAGCATGTGTTGTGTTTTGTTCTGATTAAGTAAGAAGCCATTTATAATATAATTTAATTTAATATAATTTAATTATTATAAATAATATTTATAATAAAGATAATAAACATATTATTAGTATGGCTTTAATTAATGGTTTTAATAAAGATTTTATACAAAAGAAGATTGAAAATTTTAAATATAAAAAAACTGTTAATGATATTTCTACCCTTAAAAAACTAAAAGACGATTATAATTTTAAAAAATTTACTTACCATCCTCAGTTTAATAAGCAATTTCAAAAAGTTTTTAAAGAGTTTGCTATTATAACTTTGGTTCCTCAAAACAAATATAGTATTAAAAATTTAGTGTGTGTGCGTTCATGTTTAATTTTTATTCTTAGAGGTGTTCATCATTCTTAGATGGATAACAGCTTGTAGAAGTTCCCTTAAAATTGCAGTGAACAACAAAAGTATTCCCTAAACTGTTTATATAAATGCATACTGACTGTCTCTAGTTAGTGACCTATTGTGAAAGTGATCTTTCATCACAGGATCTCAGACATACATATTTGAACAAAGGGATGTCACACTCAAATTCTAAATCACGTACTTGTTTACTTCCATGACAAGCCAGGCTCCGCCAACCGACATGCACAGTGTGTCTATACAGTTCTCATGGTGCCGGCGTGCCTGGTCGTTGCTGGCGAGCCAATCACTACCACGTGCAGTGGCGTTCTGCTATTTGCACTTGCGTTACCAATAAATAATTAAGAACATGTTAGCAGTGAAGGAACGTTCCATAAACTATAATACATGGTTTAATATCTCTGTGGTATTTGTTATTAAATTATATATAAAACAGCCCAATACCAGTAAGATTATTATAGCCTTCAATCCTATACAACCAAATGATGGCATATAAAAGCAATATTTTTAATTATAAGAACAAAACAGTACTTTTCTGGAAATTAACACAATTTTGATCCTGAAGCAATTTAAAAATACCAAATAACAAAATAATATTTATTATATAGTGATAATATTATACAGAATACTTCATATTAAATGAATAATTAAGAATTATTTCAATTAAGAATTTGATACATTCAGTTTTCGGTAGACACTCTTACCTTCTGATATCTTTTGGTTTTCACAATATTCGCCACATTTGGAGACAACACAACTCTGGGCCCTTAATGCACACTTCAAGTTATGATTACTAATGTTGGCCCTCTGAGGATTTTTAATGTGTTTCATAGCTGAAAATAAGAATTCACATACGTAGGTCGAACCAAACACTGCAATCATAGATGTCAGCACGCCTGTGATCTCAAGGGCATCTTGATTTAGGAAATCTCCTGTAGAAATCTAGCAAACTTCCTCTGTTTCTGTAACTGTCAGCTAACTCAGTGTCACATTTCAAGGTGATTCCTGTTGTGCCTTTTATTGGCACCAGATCTGCATTTCTTCCACAACTTCCAAATGTTCATTTACTCCATAAATAAAAATACATAATTGAGCCATACTTGATAAATCAGTGCTCTCATCAATGGCAACAAATTATCTTGCTCTTTCAATAAGTTTTGCGTAAATGTTGTCCACCAGATCTTGAATTCTGCGTGAAATAGTATGAGGTGACAGACTGTCACTCTTGAACTGGTGAACACTGATAGGGGTGAATTTACTTGCAGCTATAAGCATACATCGTTTAATAAGTGGACCATCAGAAAAACTACTACAAGATCTGATAATTTCTAGTGCTATTTCGTAACTCACATAAACTGAGGTTTCTGCTATTCCGCCATCCCCTTCTTCCTGTTCCTCTTCCAGCAATGTGATCTTTTCTCTCAGCTTTTGTATCTCTGCAGTGCATTCTTCTTTCTATAGGGCCGAACAATCATTAGCATGCAATGTATTAAAAGTTCGTTTCACCACTTGCAATTTTTTCTGGCAAATTAAACAAATAGCACCACCGCTACATTCCATGAAGAAGTACTCAGTTTCCCATAATGGATTGAAATAATATGTCAGCGTGGGTGCCTTTGCTTTAATTAGTGCCCTTCCATATCAAACTGACACTGAAATACGGACCGCCACTGCTACGGAAGACAAACTGTATGAAGCATGCACTGAGGGAACACAGTGCTTGTAGCCCAGCACATGCACTGTGGCAAGCGAGTTGGCTGTCTCTGACATAAGCCACACTATATAATTTTTGAAAAGCATTGTTATTCTCAAACCTTTTTTTTAAATTTGTCTTTTAATGCAGATTAAATTTTCATTTTGACAGCCAACACCTCCAATTTGACTCAGCTGTTGAAGTTTAGCTTTTGTATATAGTCACAAAAAGTTTGGATTTGTAGTTATAAATGTTAACTCATTTTTCAGTTGGCAATCCTTCAATAAACCCTGAACTACTTCAGTAGATGATGCATAATTTTTGTATAGTTAATTTACAACAGATGCAACATTTTCAAAATTGTTTTCAGAGTACAAAACTACACACACCCAAGTCTTCCACATGTAATGGAGAAGAGCAAAATTGATACTTTTCTCCTTTTAAGATATCATTCTTTAATGGTGGTCTAAGAAACATTTTTTTTCCCCATTTGGAATAAGCCTATCCATGTTGGGATATAGGATTCTGATATATTCACATAAAATGTGCAGAGCATCAAGTACACAAATGATAGGAGTCCTGCTTGATGAACCATTTGTGAGAAAAGTATGTTATCGTATTTCATATATTTGGTCATATCTTACGCATAGTTTCTTTGAATAACTTCACAAGCATTATATCATTTGCCCCAGATAGTTCTTTACATGTCACTGAATGTGACCTCACTATTTCACCATTTTTCAGTGTACCAGCAACAACCTTTCCTGCCCGCCTCTGTAGCATAGATGGTAGCGTGTCTGCCTCACGTTCAAGAGGTCCCGAGTTTGAATATCGGTTAGGGTGAGTTACCTGGATAAGGGTTTTTACTGGGGTTTTCCCTTATCCTGAAAGACAAATGCCGGGTAGCTCTAAGCTCCATGCACCCTGGACGCATTTCAGCATCATTTCACCAATTTCATTCATCGTCCGATATGACTTAATGTTGGAGGACGTAAATTACAACAACAACAAAACAACAACAACAACAACCGTTCCTATTTTGTGAAACTTGAATCTGGAAACTGGGTTTCATCAATGATCACCCAAAGATTTTCATCATAGTACTGTGACTTTGTGGGTTCATGAAATTAAAAGTCCAATTGCACAAACCCAAAATGTTCTTTATTTCCATTGAATTACAGTTGGAACACTTGCCGATTACATAGAATTACGTAGCGTACACAATTACAATTCACCAGTTTGTCTGTCACAGGTCCACTCCGCACTCGCAACTACTGGATGCACTAGACCACGTCGTTAATCCTCTTCACCACCCGGTACGGTCCTTGCCATGGCTGCTGAAGCTTGGGGCAGCGTCCCTTTATCCGGGTAGGGCGGTACAACCAGACCAGGTCACCTTGCTGGAACCCTTGGCTGTTGGCTTGCCTGTAGGATCGGGTCTTCATGTGGTCGCTCGCCTTCTGGATGTTCTGGCGAGCTATCTCGTGCATGTCGTGGAGGTGGTCCACCAGGTTCTCCACATACTCGGTCGCTGGCTGTTTCGCTTCCGGAGAGCTTCCAAAACCCAGGTCACAAAGGAGGCGTAACTCTCGGCCGAACATCAAGCTGGCTGGCGACATCACCGTGGTGTCGTGTGTTGACGCGCGGTAGGCCAGGAAGAACAGTGGCACCTTGACGTCCCAGTCTCGCTCCCAGCTGATGGCTGGCCACGACCTTCCTCGGGTCTTCCTCTGAGGTCTTGATGTATCTTTCGACCATACCATCCGACTGGGGATGTAGAGGCGTCGTGCAGGTCTCGTTCACCCCAAGCCTTTGTAGTGCCTCCTTCATCAGGTTGGATTCAAAATTGGTGCCCTAGTCACTGCAGCTCTAAGGGCACCCCAAATCGGCAGAACACTTGCTCCACGAGGCAGTCTGTGATTGTCTTTGCCTCTTGGTTCGGGATGGCATACACCTCCGACCACTTGGTGAAGTAGTGCACGACCACCATTAGGTACTTGTTGCCTCGGTCGGACACTGGAAATGGTCCAGCTATGTCGACAGCGATCCGTTCAAATGGCGCTCCGACGTTGTACTGCTGCATGCGACCCCGGCTCCTAGTCTGGGGGCCGCGACTCGCCGCGCACACATGACATTGACGGCACCATCTCATTGTCTGCTCGGAGCCTCAGCCAGCAGTAGCACTTCCGAAGTTTGTCAATCGTTCGGTTCGCACCCAGGTGTCCTCCTGAAGTACCGGCGTGCATTTCCTCCAAGACTTCCGTGACCTTACTCCGGGGAAGTACCAACTGTTCTCTCTGCGTCTTCCCATCGGGTGATTCCCATACTCGGAACAGCACGCCCTCTCTGATCTTCAGCGAGTCCGATTGGGACTTCCTGGGATGTCCTCCCAGGTTGGTCTTGTCCCTACCTCCACTTCCCTCAAGAGTGGCCCCAAGTCTGCGTCCGCCAGCTGCTCCCTCCTCAGGCCTGCGCTATCCCAGACATCTGCAGGCACTGCCGTGACTACTCGAACTACTGTGACACGCTCCTCTTCCACTCTTGTGCACTGGCCGCACTCTTCTGGACAGGGTCTTCGGGACATAGCGTCCGCGTTATCGTTGCTCTTCCCTCTGCGATGTTCCGAGGTGACGTAGTACTCCTGTAGCCTCTGGACCCAACGTGCTGTCTGGCCTTCCAGGTTCTTAAAGCTCAACAGCCAGGTTAGGGCGGAATGGTCAGTCCTCAGGTGGAACGGCTGACTGTACAGATACTTGTGGAAGTGCTCCAAGGTCTTCACTACCGCCAATAATTCTCGCCGGGTGACGCAGTACTTCTCTGCCGTGGATAGCGTCTTGCTGTAGTAGGCTATCACCCGCTCATGGCCATCCAGAATCTGCGATAGGACGCCTCCAATGCAATGGTCGCTGGTGTCGGTGGCCACAATGAAGACGCCACCTGGTTGTGGAAATCCCAAAATTGGAGCACTGCACAGGGTCTCCTTTAGGTGCTGGAAAGCGTTTACGGCGTCCTCCGTCCACACATAAGGCCGGTGTTCCTCTGTCAGGTGGGTGAGGGGTTTTGCGATGTTGGAGAACCCCTTTATGAAGCGGCGGTAATTAACTGCACAGCCCCAGGAAACTGCGCAACTCTCTTATCCTTTGGGCGAGGCCAATCTCTCACAGCCTGTGTCTTCTCCGGGTCTGTGGCCACTCCGGTTGCTGAGACTATGTGGCCCAAGTAGTTCACTTCCTTGCGAAAGAGCTGGCACTTCTTCGCGTTCAGCTTCAAGTTGGTCGCCTGCAGTCTCTGTAGCACTTCACTCAAATTCTCGAGATGGTCTTCAAAAGTCTTACCGACGATGATGATGTCGTCCAGGTATAGCAGGCAGGCGTCGTAAGTCAGTCCACTCATCATTGACGCCATGAGGCGTTGGAAGGTAGCTGGTGCGTTGCAGAGGCCAAAGGGCATAACCGTGAACTGCCAGAGCCCTTGGCCTGTCGAGAATGCGGTCTTCTTGTCTCTTGGGTCTAGAGCTACCTGCCAGTAGCCCGACTTCA
The DNA here is from genome assembly GCA_030765055.1 of Mantis religiosa. Lineage (NCBI taxonomy): Eukaryota > Metazoa > Arthropoda > Insecta > Mantodea > Mantidae > Mantis > Mantis religiosa. The sequence goes on from CM060950.1 coordinate 310,495,727, forward strand.
GGTCCAGGGTCGAGAACCACTGTGCATCAGCTAGCGTGTCCAGGGTGTCGTCAATCCGGGGTAAGGGGAAACAGTCCTTCCTAGTGACAGCGTTCAGCTTCCTGTAGTCCACGCAGAAGCGTAGTTCGCCATTCTTCTTCGTCACCAAGACTACAGGGGAACACCAAGGGCTGTCAGACTCTTCAATCACTCCCCTGGATCTCATGTCCTCCAGCATGTCTCATACCGCCCCTTCCTTCGCCAGCGGAACGCGTCTAGGTGGTTGCCGAATAGGCCGGGCGTCCCAGGTGTCGATGCGGTGAAGCACTTTGTCCGTGCGGCCGTAGTCACTGTTACCTTGGCTGAAGACGCGCTGGTATCGTCTCAGCAGTTGCCGAACGTTCTCCAGCTGTTCTGCAGTCAGGTGGTCGGCCGCCCTCTCCAGTAAGCCTTCTAGCCGGGGCCCCAGGTGTTGCGTCGGCACCGGCTCTCGTACCCCGTCGACAAATGCGTAGGCGGCTTCCCGGGATACGAACTCCGGTGGAAGGTCAACGAAGGCCTTGCTAGCCACATGCTGAATCGCCAGGGCGAACTCCTGCAGCGTCTCCCCTGGCTGTTGCGACCTTGTCTTCAGCTGACTGCGGTAGGCTGCGGCTAGGCGGTGGTTCCCGAAACGGTTCTCCAGGGCCTCCCAGATATCCTTGAGAGCCGCCGCTGTCTGGACCGCGTTTAGGACTTCCGCGGCACGTCCCTGGAGGCTGGCTATTAGCTGTGCGGCCTCTTTCTCCGGTGACCACTTGTTATGCCTGGCCACCGTGTCGAACTGGCGGCGTAAGACCTTGAAAGTTGACGCGCCGTCGTATTTTGGAGGTTTGACGCGCGCCGATGTTGTGTCGCGTCCCGGATCGTCGGCCTTCAGATCCTTCAACCTCCTGCCGACGACGTCCTCCACCATGGCGTTCAGGGACTTGACGCTGCTGTCGGCCTTTCCTTTCAGCTCATTAACGCCGTTTGCCAGGTTTTCGACGCGCTCGTCCACTTGGCTGATCCGCTTGCCGAGCCCCGGGACGTCCTTCACGCTGGCCAACTGTTCCTCAAATTTGGCGGTGAGGGTCTCGTTCGCAACCTTCATTTCTTCTATCTTCTCCGTGAGGTTATCGTTAGCCGTCTTCATTTCTTCCAGATTTGCGGCCAGATTGTTATTTGCCGCCTCCCTTATATAAGCAGATCACTGTGTCTGGAAGTTTCGCGGCTCAGTGAATCATCCCGAAGGTTCCAGCTGTCAGGAGGAGGGGAAAGAGACAGTACAGGGCTTGTGCCGCTCTTCTAACCATCCCCTTCGTTAGCTCTACACAGATAAATGGGTAGACGTGGCCGGAGTGCTTCCCATGTGGCCCTACCTGCCAGCTGGTCCCATTGGGAATTCCGATGTTTGGGTGACAGTGCTTAGGAAGCCAGTTCTTTGTTAAATTTGATTCCTTAGGATGCTAGATGTCACTGTATTACATTTAGCCATAAAGTTCCTAAGTTTAACATTATTTGCTTTTTGCAATGGAATATTGACTGCAGCAAATGCTGTGAATAAATATTATGCTGTGAACATTTTGGCTTACACTAGAAGAAGCCGTTTCACTTATCAATAATTCTCATGAATTGACATGAGTAGCATCAGCAATGTATTTATTTCCAAATAAATGTTGAGTGACTTGTGAGCGCTGATCTGCATTTACTGTTTTTTCCACATAGTTGGCAAAACAAATGGTTACAGCTTTGTTAACATGAGGTGGCAGCTAGCTGCGCAGTAGAAGAGGGGCAACCAGGAGAGTGGGGGTAGGACTGGCAGCTTCATGCGTGCAAGAGAGGAGAAATCACATGCATCTTACCTTGAGGCTGGCTTCAGGGAACAGAAGTAACACTAGGAGATTGTTCAGCCGCAGACTGAGGAGTTTTTTCTTCCGGAAAATGCCCCCCTTCATCTTCACTAGAAAACGGGATGACTCACTGCTTTTATCAGTCATCTCCTAGATGAATGATGATTTCCTGTCCTCCATCCAGCAAACCTTCATTGCGCATGAATTCATATTCAAGCTGAATGACGTGTTGACATCTTTTTTGCCAATCTTCCGCAGAAATGTCAGCAAACTTCTCGTCAGCTAACTTAATGACGTCATCCATTTTGAACATGAAATTTCTTTCTGCAATCCAGTTCTTTACAGTAGCCCAAAAGAGTTTGATTGGATTTAACTCGGGATGATAAGGTGGAAGGCGTAAAACTGTGTGGTTATGTGCCTGAAGAAAACTGTCTATTTTGTACTTGGGGATTTTGGGTTTGAGGGGGATGATCATATTGTAAATGTTGGGTTTAACAACAGTTGTAAAGTGAATATCTGAATGCTTAATTTATCTAATAGAAAAGAACATCACTATAGTAAACACTTAATAATTATAAGCAGGAATATCTACAAATTAAAAGAATACTTAAAATAATTTGAAGTATACCATTAATTGCATTTTGATTAGAATACTAATATTGTATATTCCATTATAGAAAACAAAATACAGAGTAATAATTCATTGGAAGTATTTTTTGAATGAATGGATATTTATTTCTCAACATAAAAGTTACATAATGTTGTTTTCAAATGCTAGGCTTTGGCAATGAAGCCATTAGCTCTCTTGCTCTCCAATATTTCTGTGTAGTGGGTATGGCAGGTAGGGCTTCACAGGTTAAAAGAGGTTCTTCAGTCATTTCCTCTTCTTTGTTGCACAGAGGACAATTTGGACTTGTATAAATTCCTATTCTGTGTAAGTGTTTGGCCAAATAATCCTGTTTCATAAGTAATCTAAAATTTGCTACTGCAGCTTTACGAGGGATTTCTGGAATAATTTCTGGATTTTTAATTAAAATGTTCCTATTTTTATCTTTGGCTTTATTAGATATTGATTGGTTTTGTTTTTATATTTGCTTTTGATTAATCTTAGTTACATAATTAGATTACATAATGTGTAAGATATTTCTTTATAATTATAACATTTAAATTTAGCAATTTCAACATAAAAACAACAAAATATTGCTATTCCTTGTTACTGCAGTTCCAATTATCTTTATAATTTTAAATTCATTTCATTTTAGGAATTGCATTACCTCTGTTTCCCTATTATGTATAACATAAGGTTACCTATATAACAGGATTATTTCTCATCTTTCATCCAAAAAGTTAAAATTTCCTTCATACCTCATCAAAATTATCACCATTATTCTTTCCCTTAGTATGACCTACCTCTCTTAGCCATTTTTGTCTCACTTTACCTGTATACTTACAGCTTATTTGTATTTTGCTTTGGTCTTAAATTTAAAAATGTTATACCCTTATTTCCTTATTAAATTCTGCCACTTATGCAAAAGGAACTCATCCCTCCATATTTTAGTTTGCTTGCATTCTCAAATACAATGCCATGTACTATCTGCTTCTTCACACATTGGCCATTTTCCCTTATTATACCCATTCCTTATCCCACTTACATCATCCCTGTTCTGAACCATGCCAACCCTTTCCTTCCTGCCTTATCACAAATATTAATATATTTTCTCTTCTGCAATCTATTTTCAATAATGTATATAGTTTCAAAGATCTCTTGTTATTAAGATTAGCCCATAGTTTTTGTATTTCTTTATCTTCTATTCTGGTTATTGCCTCTTTTCACCATTCCTTTTCCTTCACTTCCCTATCAAACCATATTACACCCAAATCAATTTCCTCTCAGATAGTTAGAATTTTATACATCCATATTTCTTTCCCCTTAATTCTTACTTGAATTAAGTTGCATTGTTTGATAAATAGCCTCTTCTTCTAACTTTGATATACTGTATGAATACTTCAGTACCCTTTCCACCACCTTACTTTTGTAGCCTAGTCTTATTCCTTTAGAACAACTTCATTGGTGAAGACTTGGTATCCTAGAGCAATTTAAGTTAATTGATGGAAATTAAGCATTTCTTCACACTATCTGCATATAAGCTATGGTTTTGGATAGACAGAGTCAACCTGAAAAATTCAATGCCATACTTGCATTTGTAGATAGAAGAATTTTCCGGGCTCAGGAGCTGTGGTCTTCTGGATTTAGAAGAAACAGAGGTTTCATTAACAACTGCGGTGATCATCAGTGGTGGCATGGAATGAGTCTTCTATTGGAATGTTCAGTCACAACAGTTGTTGTGACATACACACACAGAACACCAATTTCACAATGAAAAAAGAAAGAAAAAATCCTGATTCAACCAACAGCAGCAAACTAAAGGAAAGGTAGCAAGGCATTGAGACCATATGTGAAAAGTCAGTTAAGTAGGTAATAGATAACTATGCCTGGTATTAATGACCAATTATTGAGTTATATATACTCCAATATTATGTGCTCTCTTCCTAATTGAATTGTATTTTGCCTCTAAATGTGCAAACTTAAAATCATATTTTAATTAATTGAAAAAAACTATTTGTAGTTGGATTTTTTTAATATTTCATCACTTACATTTTATATTTTGTACTGTTTTGAAAGCCATCGCCTCCGTTATCAACCTCTTTCCAAATGTCTGTTGTCATCTGCTGTCCTCTGGTGGTGGAATTATGAACTTCTTGTCAAAATATCTACTGGCAGGATTTTAAAATTCATTATTCGGTTCTTATTTTTCCATATAAATATGTTCTCCTATGTTGTCAGTGTATTTTGGTTTATCACTCCTTTTAGTAATTTTGGATTTGGATCAGTGTCATGGTTTTCGTTCCAAAAATTAAATGCTACTGCTGATTTATCTTTTTGTTTCATTTTGATGTTTCTAAAGTGCTCTTTGACTCTGGTTTTAGGTTTCTGTTAGATTGATCTATGTAACATTTTTCACAATTCTTACAACTTATTTGGTATATTCCACACTGTTAATTGGTAAAATTTCATCCTTTGTTTTGGAATTTAGCAAATTTAAAACTGAGTATCTATTAGTAGGTGCCAAGTTGATGTTTTGTTCCTTAAAGATCTTTTTGAAGTTTATATGTTTTTGGGTGGTATGTGAATGCACTAAATATGTTGTTTTCTTTTGTAAATGAGGTTGCTTCCTTAATGGTTTAGTTTAGTTTAGCCTTATTAATTTTCTTAAACACCAGACTTTTGTTGTATCCATTTTGTTCTGCTATGTGAAGTATGGCTTTTTGTTTTTTGTAGTATTCTGCTTTAGCTATGGGAATGTTGACTAGTCTATGTGTAAGACTGTTTATTATTGCATGTTTATGTGTAATTTGGTTATAGCTCTGATTTTTAATGTAATTTTCTGAATGTGTTGGCTTCCTGTAAATTCCAAATTTTATTTTTGTGTCATTCCTGATGATGTTTAGGTCCAATAAAGAAAGTTGTCTATTGATAAGTCAGCAGTAGCATCTCATTTTTGGAACAAAAACTTTACATTGACCCAAATTCAAAATTACTAAAAGGAGTGATAAACCAAAACAAACTGACAGCATGGGAGAACACATTCATATAGAAAAATAAGGAACTAATAATGAACTTTGAAATCCTGCCAGTTCCACCACCAGAGAGAGGAGAGCAGATGAAAACAGACAGTTGGAAAGAGGTTGATAATGGAGGTGATGGCTTCCGAAACTAGTCCCTCAAAAATATAAAATGTAAGTGACGAAGTATTGAGAAAATCAACTTCAAGTAGTTTTTTCAATTAATTTTGATGTCATTGTTACTCAATTCCTCCAATCAGCATAATACTTTTTTTACTTACTTATTCATAGTTCCAAATAATGAAAGAGGGAGACAATAGGTTCACTGTAGCTTGCCAAAGCTTATGTGAATGCCAATTTTAGGATATCATTGAACACATATCAAGTATCTTGATTTGGCTAAATGTCAGTCCTTCTTAAGAGATAAAATATCACATTTTTGAGTGATTAATATAGCCACTTGAGCTACAGTACTACTTGATACCTAATTTAAACAACTTTTCATTCATTATTTTTTTGGGGGGTGGGGGGAGAAGGAGTGCAGTAATATTATGTGATGGCTGGCCTAGATAGACAAGTTATTTGGAATTCATACCATATCTTCAGAAATACATGGTTTTTCGGGGTGACTCAGAAACTTTTAATTTACCTTTTTCTTATACTTGTTAACCCTTTATGTGAGACTTAGTGTCTATAAAGCAACTCCAATATTTTTTATTCAGGGAACTGTAATGATGTTATTGTTTTATTAAGTTGCTGGCTTGATTTAGACTGATTAAATATCCATTTATCTGGTATTAATACCAAATTATCGAGTGTAGGTTAAAAAGGAATATCCACTCATGCCAAATTTAGTGTTGCCATATTGAAATAATTCATCATCTAGAAATTTTATTGGACATAAAAAACAATATTAGCTGTCTTAATTCATGTCATTTAAAGCTCTTTAATCCACTGAGCTATTTACTATTGATCCTCGTGCAACAGTGAATTACATAAAATGGACAAGATTAAATAGGACTTAATCAAAATGAAGAAAGTATGTAGCAGTTATTAAAATTACTTGACCTAATAAAGCTTTCTTCTGCTACAAAATTTCCCTTACTGTAAAAGTCCCTCATAATCTTGCACAATGCAGAAGAAGTTTGGTAAAGTGGTAAAGTGGTACGGTGGTACAGTGGTACGTGGGGGGGGTGTGTGGGGGTGTGTGTGTGTGTGTGCGCGTGTGCATGTGTGTGTGTTTTTCCAATTAGTTTTTCAGAGGAAACAAGATACTTGTTATATAGTTTTGTGAAATTTTTTTTTTATTAATCTTTTAACTGTTTCACAGGGGATATTTTGTAACCCTTCTTGGCCAACATATCCGCTTGCTCATTGCCAGAAATTCCACAGTGAGATGGTATCCATTGGAAAACTATACGTATATTTAAATTTTGAAGATGTTTAATCATAAAATGAATTTCATTTATCTTTTCGGATTTTGGGCTGTCATTTGAAATAATAGCCTGAATAGCTGCTTTTGAATCTGTTAAGAAAACTATGTTGGAAAGCTTATTTGTCCAGGCAAATAGATTTTGTAAGGAAGTATAAATTGCATCAATTTCTCCATCAAAACTTGTTAAGTAAATTCTAATATGCTTATAGAAAGAAAAGAATTTACAGGTAGCTCCTGCTCCTGTTCCATCTTCTTGATTGTAAAGAGAGCCATCTGTATAGATGTGTGTCCATTTGTCAACTGTATATCTTACATTTATGGTTTCAAGGGCATATGCTTTAGCTTCTGTAGATGAGTATTCCTTCTTTTTAAAATCTGCAAGTAAATCTAGGTAGTATTCTAATTCAATGATGTTCAGTGGGTTATTAAGAGACATGAAAGGTTCTATTTTTGATGGGTAATTTAGTTTATTTCTTAGTTGTTGAACTTTCTGTATGAAGCCTAATTGAGTTTTCAAACTGAAGGTGGATGTGTGTTGTTTTACCCATTTATTATTCTCTGGAATTCTTAGGAGCTTTTCATGTGTTAAAAGGGCTTGCATTTCTAAATCTGTCATTATGGGTTTGTTACATGTAAATGCTTGTAAGGTTGTTATAGGAGTAGTTTTTATAGCTCCAGTAATTAACCTAAGAGCTTGATTTTGTGTGCGCTCCAGTATCATGGAAGTTGAAGGTGATGATGTTATCAGTACTTCTCCACAGTAATTAAGAACTGGCCTTATATGTTTATTATATGTAGTATTTAATGTAGATCTTGAACAACCCCATTTAGTTCCTGCAAGTCTTTTTAATATCTTAAAACGGTTAATTGCTTTATCTCTAATTTTTTCAAATGTTTTTTCCAAGTTAATTTTTTGTCAAACAATATTCCAAGATATTGAGCATTTTCTGTTCTGGTTAATTTGATATTATCATAACTTAAGGTAATACTGGGTTGTTTCTTTCTTAGAGAGAAGAGCTGATAGTTACTTTTCATAGTGTTTACTTCCATGAGTTTTTTAGAACACTATTGTTTAAGGGTATTCAAAGAATTTTGAATATTTGTCTTTAGAATTTCAAGTTTGCCAGATTTCCAAATTACTAAGTCATCTGCATACAATGCAGTGTTGATGCCTGTTTGTTGAAGTTGTTTGGGCAGATCATTTATATAGATATTGAATAGAGTAGTGCTAAGTACCGCTCCTTGAGGCAAACCTAGATGGATTTTTTTGAATCTTGATAATGATGAACCATAAGAAGTTGCCCAATATCTTTCTGAGACAAATTCTGATATCCAGTGAAGCATATTATCTTTAATTCCCATCTGTTGTAGTTTCTTGATAAGATTACATCTCCATAGAGTATCATATGCAGATTTCAGATCAACAAATACTGCTAAGGTGTCTTCTTTTCTATTAAATCCCTCTTTAATTTCTTGACTGAGTTTAATTACTTGTTCACTGGTTGAATGGTTTTTCCGGAATCCGGCTTGGCAGGGTGATAGATACCAATTTAATCTAGCTGAAATCATTCTTTCCATAATTTTTGCTAAAACACTGGTTAATGATATAGGTCTATAGTTGTTTATATCAGCTGCTGATTTGCCGGGTTTGAGTATTGGAATAATAATAGCTTTTTTCCAATTGGATGGAACAGAAGATTTCCAGACATGATTATAGAAGTTGAGTAATATAGTTTTTGCTTTTTTACCTAAGTTTTTAATGAATTCTGGATGAATTTTGTCTGGTCCTGGGGCTTTTCTATTACATGTTTTACAAATAGCTATATCAAGTTCAGAAGCTGTAAATTCACGATAAAATATTTAATCTGTTGAAATTAAATAAGGTTTATTTTTTTTATTTTTCTTTATTTCATTTATTTCCTTCTTTATGTTCTTCTCTATCTTTTTATATATTCTTGGAATTTTGGATGATGTAAAATTTGAATTAAATGCACTGGCAATTTTTTGGTTATCAGTTAGTTCTTTATCTTTATATATAATAGGATGTTTAGAAACATTATTATCTTTATAATGTGTTGAAATGAACTTATGTATGGCTTTATTATCTTTCCTATAATCAATAGTTTCAATAAATTTACTATAGGAGTTTCTTTTTGCACAGAGAATTTCTTTTTTGAATTTTGCTGTTTTGATTTTCCAGTTGAGAATACTTTTAGGATCTTTGTTAATTTCAGCTAACTTTCTAGCTGATTCTCGTTCATTTTTTAAGGTCTCTAAATCTTTAGACCAAAAGGGTTTGTAAGTTTTAACTTTTCCTTTAGGGATGTACTTTTTTGCAGTATGTAGTAGAAGCTGGCAGAGATTATCATTAATTTTGTTAGGAGAAATGTTAGTGGTTTTGATCATAGAGGGCATTAATTTTTCTAATTCTATGTGGTATCCTTTCCAATTTGGCTTTCTTGAAATTCCAAGAGCTTTTATTGTTAGCCTTTGTCTTGTTTTTACTTAATGTTATGTTAGCAATTGTTGCTCGATGATTGGAGCCCATACTTTCAGAAATATTACGTGACGTTCTATCTATTAAATCTGATGAAACAAATAATAGATCTGGATTATATGTTAAACCATTGTGATGGATATATGTACCAATATTGTCTTTATTGAAGATTAATTCTATATTATTGGAATGTAGCCAGTCTTCTGTTACTCTCCCTTGTGGATTAGTATCTTTATAGCCCCAACATTTGGAGTGGACATTGAAATCTCCCATTATGATAGTTTTTTTAGTTATATTCAAAAGATTCAATTCTAGAACATTATTCGGAGGAATGTTGAATGTTGAACTAGAATTCTTAAGCCTGCTTAAAATAACATGCATTAATAAGTTTTAACTGTCTCTTTTTAAAACAAAGTGCAAATAGCATTTCTTCAACAAATTTAGTGGTGATGGATGAAATAAAAACTTACTTTCAACACTATCTTCTTCAGATTGCACTAAAGAATTTCTTAAAGGTTACGTTAAGGTTTTGTAAATTCTGTACACGCATGCATGATTTTGTGTTATATTTAGAAAAAGACAAAGTATTGCTTAATTTCACTTTTAGGCAATAAATACTAATTGTTTCAAGCAGGAAAAGCTAGCACTGAAAAACAATGAGAAGTAAAATGCCAAAGTACTCTTGTGATTAAAGAACACTGCTATACTGCAGGATTCAAATTAACAAAGTTATGTGGAGGGAATGGAGTTTTCCTTTCCCCTCAAGTTCTTGGCTCACAGAAAGTTTTCTACCCTACAGGGGATAAATTCTTCCATCTTGAGCAGTAAGTTCAAGGCTTAGTAAAATATGCTTGAAGCAAGTTTATGGTAATGGTAATGGTTTATTCACTTATAGACATGACATACATGTTTCAAGTTTCATCGAAAAAGTTTACATATTACAATATTTAGTTACATACATCAAGATTTACAAATTTTACAGAGCATATACAGTGATTAATAATGTAACTGTCTTTATGGTAAAAAAAAAAAAATCTTCAGTTTTCCCTTTCTTTGAGGAGGGTCTTGCGGTTCCTCCTGTCCATTGGTCATAAGGTGAAAATCTCAGTAATATGAAACAGAAGATGTAATAAACTGTATTAGTATTTTCTTATTTGTTATATAATGATTGAACATAAATAATAGTAATAATAAGAATAATAATTCATAAATATGTACTTATTTACTGATTTCAGAAATATATTTTAAAGATTATACTCACTTGTTGAAATTACTAGATAGATTGACAGTTTGATCTCCCATTTATACCTTCATTGAAATATTTACAAATTACATGTGTCAGAAAAAAAAAAAAAAAAAACTTTTCAAATTACAATTGCAGATATTCATCTATGTCATAAAAGGCCCTCTCAATTAAGTAATTTTTTTTAAACAGTTATTAAACTTGGAACCAGTTGATTGTTTAATTGTGGCTGGCAGCTTATTGTATAAAGTTCTTCCAATTACAAATGGATTTTTATCAAAAAATGTCTTACTCTTTGCTTCCCTATACATATTCTCTTTAGTGCTTGTGTCATATTTATGTATATTGCTATTACTCCTTATATTTGTAGTTCTCCTAACTAGTAAAATAACTCTAAAAATATATAATGCAACCACTGTAAGAATTCTTTCTTTTTTAAAAATTTCTCTACATGAATCCCTTGATTTTAATGAACAAACAATCCTTACACACCTCTTCTGTAATACCAGTAATCATTTCAAATTCTCTTTAGACGTTGTACCCCATAATTCAATACCATATTTCAAATGAGGATGAATTATTCCATAATAAATCAATTTTAAATTAGGTTTATCCAAATAGTGTGCCACGTAATTTAATAGATAGATACCCTTACTTATTTTATTGCATATATAATTTACATGTTTTGTCCATGATAAGTTTTTGTCAATATTCAATCCTAGAAATAAGTGATCATCTGTTGTATCTATTTCTTCATTTCCAATTTTAATTTTCATATTGTTGTACATGCAATTACTAATTTTAAAATATATTATGCTTGTCTTGTTTAAATTATTAACTAGGTTGTTATTAGCAAGAAATTTAAGTATTACATCTGTACCTGAGTGTATATTATTAGTTAAGTTGTCTAGATCTTTTCCCCAACAAATTATAGATGTGTCATCAGCATATGATACAGTATGGTATTTGGTATGGCTGTCAAGTCACAGAAATGAAACTCTCAGGATTGAAATTTACTCCCAATTATATTAAAAGTGGTATTTGCCAAAGTTTCCGGATATCTCCTGCAATATTTTTTCTAACCTATAAAGTATAATGTGTTCAGAAAAAAAGGATATATAATCGCACTGTTTTCTTATAAAAAGAGAAAATATCAAGCATGAAAGAATTAATAGCAATGTACATAAGTAGTGTTAATGAGATGGACGTTTTTACAAGATTATCCTCTCATTACTTTGATTTTCACATATTTGTAAGAACATGTTAAGAAAATTGTACATTTTAAGTATCAAGAGTTTTGCACATCCATTTCAATATCATTTTTAAAGCTCTTGAATTCGAGCATGCTCATTTTATGTCAGTGTTATTAATGTTAAAATATTTTGATTTAAAACTTGGATTTTAGGACCTTAATTTGGTTTACATCAATACTACTATAAAGGTGCTTAATCAGTAAGGAATTTTAGTAAAACAGAGTAGAGATAGATTTTTTGGTCTTAGTCTTTGTTGTAGAGTTAGTAACTGTGGACAGTGTTGGTGTATTTTATTGGTGCAGAATATGTAGATTAAAATTCATATTGTTCATAGGAAATTAAGTATTCGAAAACAAATTTCTGTGCTGTTGAATTTTTATGTAAGCATGTTGACTGTCAAGAGTAGATATGTAGTTCCATAAACTGTTGCTGATTCTATTTCTATCCACAATTCTAACCTATCCAAGAGTAAGGACAATCCAGAGCTGTTGGATAGTGATTCCATTTTGACAGTTTTAGTGTTAAACTTTTCAAATTATTAATGTGCTACAGAAAGTCCAAACCTTCATGGGCTTGTGAGCTAACATACAGTTACTTCTGAAAATGTTCGTCTCCACTTAAAGCAATGGAGAGGAAATTATAATTTGTAATATGCAAAAAGAACAAATTATTTACAGTTAGTGTTTGGGCTTGTGTCAGGTTCTTTCTTTAATTAGTTTTATAATTTGAAAATTTTAATTATTTTTCAAAACTCTTGTGCGTTTCAATATTATTTTAGATGTATTTGTTACAATATCTGACAAAGGAAACACTGTACATCAACAATTCTCTATGTATTTACTAAATTTTCTCACTTCTTCATTAGGACTTTAGTTTTTATGGCTTCATATATTGAGATGTTACACAAATATATATATATATATATATATATATATATATATATATATATATATATATATATATATATATATATATGCTTAGCTAATCAATGATAAAATAATTTTGTAAATAATAAACAAGAAAAGGTTGACAAGTTTTGAAAAAAACATAAAACTAATAAAACAAAAATTATAGAAATATGCCTGAACATGTAAACTGTTACATTCTGCAACCTTACTACACATAAAAAATTATAACTTTCTATCTCTTAATTTAGATTCTAGAAAAGTATAGTTAAATACTTTATTCTGTAACTTTAGATGTCCAGTTTTGGATAAAGATATGCCCATTGGATCTTGTTTAAGCTTTTCATTTTGGCTGATTTTATTGCCCAGAAATGTCACAATATATCACGAACCCCTTAGAACAGGATTTGCCAAACTACCTGCAAGGTAGACAAGTGGTTTAAAAAGATTTTACTTGCAAGGTGCTTTTGTTTCACCTGCCAACTAAAAAAAAATAAAAAAAATCCTGCACCAGTGTTGGATGAATTTATTAACAGATTCCTTTCAAATTTATAAAATTAAGCCATCAGATCTTTTATTTATGAACAATGTAATAACCTACTGAAGTAAATACAAAGAAGTTAATTTGGTTGATATTTACAGCTGTCCTCCAAGTGAAATGTTTACTTGTTTGAAACACTTTTCATGAGAACTAATATCGATGTTAACATCAATGTATATCTATAGACATGTTCAAAAATGAAATATGTGATATCTAAATATAGATCTGCTATAACTGATGAACATTTAGAATCTGGTTTGATGATAAGTAGCATGAAAAAGCTTCATTGTTCTCCTGAATTTGAATGTTAATAACATAAATATACATTCATTTAGCAGCTTTTAATATACTGAATATTCATTTCTAGTTGTTTCAATGCTCCCTTATGACCCCACTACTGTCTAGCAAGCCTTTAGTTTCAAGAAGTTGGAGAAACCAGGTATCATTACATAGAGAGCACCTGAATCAAACATACTGAGTTTCGTAGCACTTTGCTTTCAGGAAGTTTTCCATAGAGTGTACACGATTTTTCTAGCATTTTATTGTAAGACTTTACAATAGCAAAAGTGAAAAGTAAAAGACGTAAGCTTACATATCAGCATAGTAGGTTCGTCATTAGTACACTTTTAAATGCTTAGTACACACCTATCTGGGGCAAAAACAAAATAGTTAGGTACCTAAATAAAATACAGAGTAAAACACCTAGCATTACTGAATATTTGTACCACAAGTTGTATACCTATGTACGAGGTGCATTCAAGTTATAACACCTATTTTTTTTCAGGACTGGGACCAGATAGGAACTTCTGGTTTTGTTTAAAATACATGTGGACTCTTTGTGAATGCTTGACAGAGATTGCAGCACTGTACAGTGCATAGAACTCTAGTGGCAGCAACGAGAGTTAGGACTGTTTTTGTTACTTAAAATGGCGACGTTTTCATTGCAAGAACTATGTGTAATTGATATTCCATTCATGCCATCATTACGCGTCAACAATGCCTGACAAATTACCATGAATGCAGCCTTGTGATCATCCGTCAGCATTCGTGACACCCACCTGGAAGACATAGACACTTTTTGCATTTTCAGATCTTCTTGCAGTATTGTGTGCACAGATCCCACGGAAATGCCAATTTTGGAGGTGATGTCTGCAACGCTCAATTGGCGATCTTCCAAAACAACGTTCTCCACTCGCTGGATCACATCGTCAGACCGGCTGGTGCGAGGCTGTGACTGTCTTGGTTTGCTGTCCCACGATGTTCTGCCTTCATTGAACTGTCACACCCAGGAACGCACATTAGACACATCCATGGTACCATCACCACATGCCTCACTCAACTGGCGATGAATTTCAATAGGTTCAGCACCAAGAAAATGGAGAAAACGAATGATTGCATGCTGTTCTTGCAATGAAAACGTTGCCATTTTAAGTATCAAAATCAGTCCTAACTCTCGTTGCTGCCACTAGAGTTCTATGCACTGTAAAGTACTGTCATCTCTGTCCCACATTGACAAAGAGTCCATGTGTATCTTTTTAAAAAAACCAGAAGTTCCTATCTGGTCCCAGTCCTGAAAAATAAAATAGGAGGTGTTATAATTTGAATGCACCTCGTATCATTTATGTACTTCATGCAATACTAAGAATAATTGCAACCAAATAGCCATATACAGTTACTTTATGTAAACATTTTCACATTTTTCAATATTCATTGAGATATATGGAAAGTTTATAATATTGTTACATTTCTGAATTAATTGTGTATATTATAAAATTCTTGAGATATCTTTATAAATCATTATTTTGTACAAACACTGACTTATCCTTGTTGGATGTGACTTGTTAATTTACAAGTATAGTTAATTGCACTGTAAATTCACAATTTGACGTGTCTTATATCATAGTACTCATGTACAATGTATGATTTACAAGATGAATAAATTATCTATCTATCTGTCTGTCTGTCTGTCTGCCCGTCCGTCCGTCCCTCCGTCCGTCCGTCTCTATCCGTCCGTCCGTCTATCTATCTATCCATCCGTCTATCTATCCATCTATCTCTCTATCCGTCCGTCCGTCCCTCCCTCCGTCCCTCCGTCCGTCCGTCCGTCCATCCATCCATCCTTCCATCCATCCATAACTCTTTCACTGCACAGTTCTATGTGAGACACACACGTACGCACGCGCGCACACACACATGCACATGCACGCACGCATGCACACACACAGTTATGTGCACAGGATCTACCCAAAAATCCGAAGACCCTGGCCTCCTCCAACCCGGGAGCGATGGATAACTCCGGGTTTTTTTTCCATAGGGCAATACCTGATTTCTTAAAAAGCCCCCCCATTGACAACATCAAGATGGGATGGAAGTGGATACACCACTTACACGCATCAACCGCGCAGGGAAGACTACCGAAAACCTCGGTGTCCCGCCTGGTGATCTAGCACACCTTCTACTAGCTCTTCAGGCTAGTACCCAGGACTTATGAGGCAACCCTCTATCCCCTCCGGGCGGCCGTAGCCTGGCCGGATGTACCCAGTTTCCCATGGGTGTCGGGAACGTACTGCCCCCTCGAGTCCAACCCAATCCGAACTCCCCAATGGGAGGGGCTCGGCAGTTCAGCCCAAGGTTCCTCTAGTAATGTCAGAGGTACCACGAGTGCTAAGGGTCTGCAGCACCCGCACCACGGCAGCTGAAGGGACCAGACACACACACATGCGCCTGCACACATTTTGAAGTTTGGTGCTGTCCATGTGTGGTTCGACATTGCTTCGGTGCTACTCATTTATCCTTCATGATCTTCAGTTCATTTCTAAAAGTGGTGTGTGGCATCATATATCAAAGTTTGATGTCTTCAATTAGGAATGTCTCTCTCACTAGCAGGTACACTAGTTTAGATCTTGTTGTCTTTGATAGTCCTAGTACTCTTTTTAGAAAAGTCGATTTTACCTTTTCTAGCATTTATAAATTTCATGCGATAATGAAGTACTGCAAAATAATCCCCCACATAGAATTTTTCAAGGTGTTTTGGTAATCTAGATACCTCTCCAGAGAATCATCAATGCAGCAGTTCATATATACAAATATAATAATTTGTAACTTAAAACTTCACTTATCTTATAAGAAATGATGATAAATGCAGCAGTTTATATCATACTAATAGCTCCCTTCATTCAGATTCCAGTTTGAAAATAGCATTCCAATACATAGGTACAGTGCTGTAGTGCAAGTTTATGTTGCGATGATATGCTGCATCATACTCAAAGATTAGAACACTTTTTTTCCATATCATGCAGGTAATTTTGAAGAAAGTCCTCATGTTACAGTCTTGTATGTATGTGTGTATTTATTTCCAAAAAATTTATACAAAAAGTTTATACAATTTTATTTACTTGCACATTATTTGAGTTGCTATTTTATCCCTTAGTCCACCATACATTTCAACATCGTGGTTATTTATGTATGGTGGACCTTAAATTAATTCATATTACTTTTATTTCTTGATACCATTTTTCCCTTGCTCTTCTGATAAATTCCCCTAGCGTATTTGTATCTTTACAAAATTACTCTAATTTTCTACCTTCTTTGTTAGCACTTTATCACTACATTGTCACTTGTCTATTTCTTCTATTACACAATGCTGTTTCTCAGCTCTTATTTGAGGCATTAAGTCCCCAAATAAAACTATTTTACTTTGGTATTTTATTTTGGGATGTTTATTAAATATTATCTCTATGATACAGTCTTGTAAATTTTGCAGTCAATTGCAAGGGAGCACCTCCAGGTGAAATACTCACAAGATGCTCAACTGACACCAACCCCAATTGAGCTGCAGATGCTGATATAAATACTACAACCATACATCGTTAGACGGCACCATGTGGATGTGCATTTCTACAAAACTGTAGACATGCTTTATTAATCAATCAGATTTCAAAGTGAAAGCTCACTTAAATATGAATAAATTGTATATTAGCACAAAAGTGAATCGAGAAGATATTGACACACTGCTTCACTCACACTTTTGCTCTTATCATCAGCTGGTACTCGACTCTCTACGCTGGTACTCTCTACGCTTCTTTCAATTTTATACTTTGAAATTGTATATTACCTATGAGTTACATTGTCACAAGATTGACTGAAAGACTGATTATTTGTTAAGCATTTAATGACCGTAGTTATTAATGTTTAAATGCAGATTCAATAAAACACTGAGCTTGAAAACTAATCTGTGTGCCTTGTGCCTGCAAATTTATTATTCCTATGTTAAATGATGCAGTTTTCATCCTCTGATGGTTATAATGGCCCTTATCATGAAGAATTCGGCAACTCCTGCCTTAGAAGAACAGATCTGAAGTATTCTTTTGAACATGAAATAACAGAAAATATTCCCAGGACCTTTATTCAAAACAGAGTTTTTTTGTGTTATTGGATAATGTAGTTGAATCATGTTATCAGTGATGCTGGATACACGTAACGAAAAATGATAATGTATTTTAGTTAATTGATGGAAATTAATCATTTCTTCACACTAGCCATACATAGGCTAAGGTTTTTGATGGATAGATTCAACATGAAAAATTCAATGCCATGGCCGGATTTGAAACACGGATCTCCTGGTTTCCGTCCAGTCGCTCTAACCCATTGAGCTACCATGGTCAACGTGCCGTCCTGACATTAAATTCTCCATTTGACTCGTATATTTTTCCGGTAGACGAGTAACCAGAATATATGAGTCAAATGGAGAATTTAATGTCAGGACGGCACATTGACCATGATAGCTCAATGGGTTACAGCGACTGGATGGAAACCAGGAGATCCGTGGTTCAAATCCCAGTCATGGCATTGAATTTTTCATATTGACTGTCTACCGGGAAAATATACGAGTCAAATGGAGAATTTAATGTCAGGATGACACGTTTACCATGGTAGCTCAATGGGTTAGAGCGACTGAACGGAAACCAGGAGATCCGTGGTTCAAATCCCGGCCATGGCATTGAATTTTTTATGTTGACCGTCTACCTGGAAAATATACGAGTCAAATGGAGAATTTAATATCAGGACAACACATTGACCATGGTAGCTCAATGGGTTAGAGCGACTGAACGGAAACCAGGAGATCCATGGTTCAAATCCCGGCCATGGCATTGAATTTTTCATGTTGACTCTATCCACCAATGATAATGTAGTTTAAGGGTAATGACACTCAAATGCATCACACAATTTATAGCTCAATTTTCAGAAGTTATGAATTCCAAAGTGCTCAAAGTTCCTGCTTCTGCCAAAGGAGAGTAATAAAAAAGCTTAATGTTTTTATGACATAATAGTGTCAAAGCAGTTATGGTAAAACAAAATTGGTAGCATTTTGTTGAAATTCAATGTAATTGCTCAATATTATTACTACAGTTGATAAATTGAGTACCCGCAAAAATGATCTAACCATCATTTTTATTAGAACAAAGAAAAATCAACCTTTGCAAAAACTAGTAAGTAAGTAATCTTTATTTCCATTTCAATTACAAATTATTATACATTTACATACTTATTACTACACTGAGTTGCTGGTTACCCTTGGGCCCAATAGACTCAACTCTGAGGTTGTCGAGTTAATGGGTCCCTATTGGCAACTTATCTAAAATAACTTCATCTTCATTTTTGTCATATTTACTTATCTTCCTCAACCATTTGGCTCTTACTTTGCCCATAAAGTTCCCAATTTCAATTAAATTTTTCCTAGTTTTTACACTCATTAACTTCATTGATTGAATTTCTTTTGGTAGTCTTGCCCATTTTTTTTTTACCTATCTTCTCCCTAAGCTACCTAGTTTCTTAACATTCTAAAAGCAAATGCCATTCTTTATCCCTTTGGTGACACAATGGGCATTTATCCAGATCCCTCCCTCTTCCCAAACCCTTCAGTTTGCAAAAACTAATAAAAATAAATACATGTAGGTTGTAGCATACACAAGAATAAAGTAAAGTGGCCTTCAAGAGGAAAGCAATAAGAGAATCCAATTTTGATATAACAAAACAAAATGGGATGTTTCAGTAAAATGTTTTATATAATCTTTATCACCCAGAGAATATATTTGCAATCAGTCATTCAGTTATTGTTCAAATATGTCAGTCTTTTGGTTGTGCATATAGCAGTTGCTTCATGCGTATAAACCTTGCAAAAATAGATTACTCCATTTGTCTACTGAAAATTAGTGTAAATATAGCAGATATAATTAATATAATGTATCATAGTCCTTACACATTGGAATCTTAGCAGATACTTTTAAAAACATCAAAGGAAGTGAAATCTGTGAAATTACTGAATAAATGCTTTTAACATTTTATGCTACAGTTGCATAGATACTCATGAATGGCAACCTTGTTGCATCATTCAGAGCGCAATGTACTGTCTGTCCAGCACAAGATGGCAAGCTAGAGGAATGTGTAACGTAATCACTTTTGCTGTCCGCACGGTGCTTATGCTTGCCTTCCGAGTATGACAAGGATGCTAGGTTCGTTTAAAATATGCAAGTGTTGTCACATAACTCACCCATTTATAATACCTATCACTGTAGTTACTGCAACAAGCATTAGATCTGGTAGCATTGGTGACTCATATGCACTCTTATACTCTCATTTCCTACTAAAAAGATCCACTAACAGAGTAGATTAACAGTTCAAACCCCTCGTCCCTTTATTCCTTTCTTGCCATCTTGTCGTGGGCAGACAGTATTTTAAGATTGCCAATACTTCTTTATAATGCAGAGGTAATAATTACAGCAAACAGTTCTAACATAAATCACCTAGAAGTATGCCAAAATCAGGCCCTGCGACTAATAACCGGTGAAGCAAAATCAACTCCAATCACGGCAATGCAAGCCTTAACTCGGAACTATCCAATACATCTAACTTTAGAGGAACAGGCACTAATACAACATATGTTGCGGTTAAAAACAACAAAATGGGAGAAAAGATTACTACAACCAATCAAGATGAGAATTCCTACACAAAGTTATGGAATTAAAAACAGATCTGAATCTTCTTAATTCTAAAGAAAACATTTTAATCAAAGAAAACCCACTGACTTTTGAACCAATTAATATTCAATTAGATACCGCCCTCTGGGTGCCTCCACCTGAGAAATGGGTCCGGTCATCACTTGGTGGGGTGAGGTTACCCCGAAGGCCAAGGTTGCCATGTGGGGAGTGTTAGTAACTAACTAACTATATTCAATTAGATTTAGAACAAATAGTTACAAAATCTGAAACTTCCGAACCTGTACTAAAAGCACTAGCATTAGAAACTGTGAACAATAGATACCCACCTGAAGAATGGTTACATATCTACACAGATGGATCTAACTTGAACAACAACTCAGGAGCAGGAATTAAGTGTGCACTGTTCTCATTCTATCAACCAGCAGGATACCACACAACAAATTTTGATATAGAAGTAACGGCTATTCATATTTCACTCCAACACTTTCTATACAGAATAGATAAATTCAAAAATGCTGTCATACTTTCTATGTGCAATAAGTTCATATAAAATAAGGTGAATCCAAATTAAAGAATGTCACAAAATGATCAAACAACTTCAAAAACTACAGAAAAGAATTATATTACAGTGGATACCTGCACATTGTGGAATTGCTGGAAATGAATCAGCTGATTTTCTTGCCAAAAAAGGTGCAAATTTAATTCAGAACAAAAGTAAAAACTTACCCTTTACATCCATAAAAAGACTAATCAAAAGCAAATATAAAGACAAACAAAACCAATCAATATCTAACAAAGCCAAAGATAAAAAATGGAACATTTTAATTAAAAATCCAGAAATGATTCCAGAAATCCCATGTAAAGCTGCAGTAGCAAATTTTAGATTACTTACGGAACATGATTATTTGGTCAAACACTTACACAGAATAGGAATTTATACAAGTCCAAATTGTCCTCTGTGCAACAAAGATGAGGAAATGACTGAAGAACATCTTTTAACCTGTGAAGCCCTACCTGCCGGACCCACTACACAGAAATATTGGAGAGCAAGATGGCTTCATTGCCAAAGCCTAGCATTTGAAAACAACAACAACAGATTGCCTCTCTGTTCAAAAAGTCAGCATTCTGGTACTCAACTCATGAGGTCCTGAGTTCATTTCTGGCTGAGCCAAGGAAATTTTTCATTAATTGTCTCTCATTAGCCTCCTCAGAATCTGAAATTATGCAGGTGGGAGCTGATGTGAGTGTTTCAAGTTATAATTGATTAAAAAGCCTATACATCCCTTTTTGGTAGGAAGGAGCAGTTGATAAAGCAAGAAAAAATTTTGTTTTAACAAATATGAAGACACCTTAAGAATAGTTCTATACCTAACCGCTAAAAGCAGTTTGCTGGATAACTTCACTGTTTTTCTTGATCTGAGAATGCAGTACAAGTATTTTAGAAAATGTTAGATCTAAAGAATGTTCAACACTAAAACAATATATGCAGGATTCTTCATTTATAACCTAGTGGACGCACAGCATTTTGCCTGTGTGCAAGCTGGTGTGCCACAGCCAGCTTTGCTCCTACACAAACTCCGCACATAAAACGTGTATGTCACACTTACGTAATAGAAGATGCAGGAAATGTCATCTAACCTTGGCTAAACAGGCATATTGGGAGAACACGTTCTCATTCGCACAACTAAGTTGGGCCACTATAATTTTTTCAATTTAATTTATATTTTGTTTTAGTTCCTCCAATGTTTGAGGATTTGTCTCATAATCATAAACTTTGTCTTTCAGGTTATCCCATAAGTATGACTGTACCTTTATTGAATGTACCTTTATTTCCATTTTACATAATCTACAATATTTCTATTGCTTACCTTATCCTTAATACAAATTATAGTCTAGCCATTCATTATCCCCTTGGCCCCCGGGGTTGCCTGGCTCCCTGGCCTTTGGCTCACCTCGGGTACTCTCCCTCTACTTCATCCTTACTCTCTCCCTTCCTTCTCTATTCTCTTCTGCTCATCTCTTTTCTTTCTCCTACTCCATTTCTCTTTCATCTTCTTTAAAAATTACCCTATGCTCTTATTCTTCTTTTCACCCTTTCCTGTCAGCATTCTCATGGTTATATGTGTTTGGAGGAATTTAGTAACAGTGACTTCAAAATTAATCTCAGAAACTATTTGTAGTCGGTTTATTAATACTCGTCACTTACTTGTTTATATTTATGAGAGACTAGTTTCACAGGCATTCGCCAACTACAAATAGTTTCTGAGATTCTCATGGCTACTATTTTTTTGTCCATTTTATCCCATTTTTCCTCCCATAGCTTATTTCTTCACTGTTATTTCCCTGCACTCTGTCATATACTGCTTCATGGTCTTTTCTCCCCCATATAGCCCATACACCCCTTTTATCCCCCCTCCCTTCAGAGACAGTGTTCCTGTTCTCATCCATGCCAGCCTTCTCTTTCTCCCTTATTTGCAATAATCCATGTATTCCTCTCTTCCCCACTCCCTGTTTATTATTCTGTAGAAATCCAATATTTTTTACTTTTTAAGCTTCCCCATATCTGTCTTCCTATGGTCTCTATCCTATTTCTCACCATATTCCAAAATCCTTCTCCATTTCCCCTTCCTTTCTCCCAGATGTCTCTAATTCCTAATTCTCTCATTTTACCCCCTACCCCCATCCACCAAATGCTCTTTTTTTTTCATACATCTTTTCTGGTCCATGCATGACCTTAAAATCTCTCTCTTCTTTTATCAAACATCTGTACCAAAATTTCCCCTGATGCCGAGCACGATAGCCGTAGTACTTCTTTACAGAACATCCTATGCCTCTGATGTACTTTCTCACTCAAATCCATCCCACCCCATATTTCTGATGCCTATATCATTTTAGATTCTACAACTGCCTTGTACACTCTCTCAAGCCTTTGCTTGACATTTCCAAATTATATTTATACCGTCTCAAACCTATCATTGCTGCCTTCCCTTTAGCCTACATCTTCCTGCCATGTGCCACCCATTCACAATTGCTGCTCATTCTCATCCCAAGATAATCATACTCCTTGAAAATCCCAAACTCTACCCCACCTACAAGTAAAAATCACACACTGTTAGATCGGGTGAGCAATAGGGCCATACACCAATAATCACTCCATCTTCAAACAATTCCCTAATTTTATTCATGGACTCCTCTGCTGTATGGGCAGTAGCAGAATCTTTTTGAAATAACCCATATGATTTCTCTTCTTCTTTCAGTTCATGATAAAATGGGGTCAAAATATCATTTCGGTAACTCTCTGCAGTCTACTCATAGAATTGGACCGATTATGCGTCTAGCTCTAACAGCACACCAAACTCCAACTTTCCGATCATAATGAGGGACTTCTTGAATGCGATGTGGATTTTCAGAAGCCCAGTACTGACTGATATGAGTGTTGACACACCACTGAGGTAAACTATGCCTCATCGGAAAAGAAAAGTGTGGATCAATTAAACCATCAATCACTGATGAAAGAAGCCATTCACAATAATGCATTCATGATATTGGATCACCTTGTTTTAAAGCATGGACACTTGTACACTTATATGGTTTTAGTTTTAATAATGTAGTTACTCTATGTGCAGAAGACTTGGAAATCCCCACCTCTTGTGCTAATTTTGCGATAAATTTGATTAGTGAACATTCAAAACATGTGCCTGTATCGTCTAACTTTTCCTCTATTAACACTGCCACAAAATCAGTAGTTTCAAATTTCTTCACAATGTCGTGAACTGTAAACCCAGAAGGAGGCACTTCACCAGGAAAGTTTCATAAGTTTCCAATAAAAACAAACTCAGATATCCATAACTATGATACAAGGGGCAAAAATAATCTCGCTATTCCAGGACACAAAATGCACTTACATGAAAAGATGCCTAGTTATACAGGAATAAAATTCTATAATGTACTTCCCGCTTCAATTAGAACCTGTAATAATTTAAATACATTTAAAACACAGTTAACCCTTTCCCCAATATGGACGTCATATGACGTCCAAGTTAAAAACCCCCAAACCGATATGGATGTGTATAGATGCCCTGTGCATACATGCATTTAATGCGTATTTAATGATAATTCTTTTAAAACTTATGTTTTACAGTAAATTTAAATAAATTCTATAAGAAGTAAAAGCTTACCTTCAAAAGCTTTTCTGGAATGGTACACCTCAAAACAGCGATAAACACACAAGGGCACATCTCCACATTCATGGCAAATCGTACTAGTTTCCTTTTGGACACCTTTCTTGCAGCACACCAGACATTTTCTAAAGGGACGCGACTTTTTTGCTGTGCTAAAAATTCAATCCCCAACACTTTGAAATCGGGAATTTATCAGATAAATTGTGAAACCTGTAAAGAAAGCTACATAGGAAAAACTAAGTGAAACTTGTTAACCAGGCAAAAAGAACACCAGAGGAACATAAAGTTGAAACAAACAGAAAAATCTGCAGTGTGACACCATTTTTGGACAGAAAACCACAACATTGGCCACAACATTAAACTGTTATAATCTTTAAGTACACCCATAGAATTGGATATTTGGGAAAAAATATTCATAACCAAAAACTGTGATAAAGTTATAAATGTTGAAATCCCAGCATTAAATGAAGTATTAAAACTTAGTGCCCCTAACACGAGATGGCAGAGGGATCAGAGCTCTGTAGTAGTGGAAGAAGAGGAATGTTCATTTAGTCACCAAACAGCTGAGGATGAGATCAAATGATCTTGAAAACGTTTTAATAATACAACAAGTAAGTGAAGTTTGAGTCTAAACATAGTGACTCATAAATCAAACTCAAAAATGAAGAATACTTCACTGTTAATAATGCTTCTGCTTTTAATAATTAAAAATTTTTTTCTTCAAGTCTGAGGGGTGCTGGGATGGTGGATTTTTTACCCCCAGTATGGAGAGGTCTCTGAATTTTATACTGCTCAATTAGACTGCAAGCTATTGATATGCGAAGGTCCAGGTACGTCATTGTCTTCCATGGGTTTAGAGCTCTCCAAATTACTAAACAATTGTATATTGTGACTTTGTGGGTTCGTGAAATTAAAAGTCCAATTGCACAAACTCAAGATGTTCTTTATTTCCACCGAATTACAGTTGGAACACCTGCTGATTACAAAGAATTACGTAGCAAACACAATTACAATTCACCAGTTCGCCTGTCACAGGTCCACTCTGCACTCGCAATTACGCTTAACTCCTCCAATGCACGTTTACAGTCCTCCGTTCCGTTCACTCACTCGGCACTCCTCACGGCTGCTCACCAAGAACTGAACTGACTGGCCAACTGCAGGCCTTATATAGGGAAGATCGCCGTTTCTGGGAGCTTCGCGGCGCGCACAATTATCCCGAGGTTTCCAGACGTCTGGTGGGAGGGGAAAGAGACGGTACAGGGCTCGTGCCGCCCTCCTAATCATCCCTTCAGTCAGTGACACGAGACAAATGGGTAGGCGTGGTCTGAATGCTTCCCGTCTGGCCCTACTGCCGGCCGGTTCTATGGGGAGTTCCGACGTTCGAGTGACACTGCTCCCTCCTTAAAGCTGGTCGTCCCGAACAGCACCATCGTAGCGTGCCAGGCGATCCAGGTGTGCCACCAACATCTTCCCTCGGGGAACCTTCTGGATGCGGTAGACCACGTCGTTAATCCTCTTCACCACCCGGTACAGTCCTTGCCATGGCTGCTGGAGCTTCGAGCAGCGTCCCTTGGTCCGGGTAGGGCGGTACAACCAAACCAGGTCACCTTGCTGGAACCCTTGGCTGTTGGCTTGCCTGTCATACCGGGTCTTCATGCGGTCGCTCGCCTTCTGGATGTTCTGGCTAGCCATCTCGTGCATGTCGTGGAGATGGTCCACCAGGTTCTCCACATACTCGGTCGCTGGCTGTTTCGCTTCCGGAGGGCTTCCAAAAGCCAGGTCACAAGGGAGGCGTAACTCTCGGCCGAACATCAAGCTGGTTAGCGTCATCGCCGTGGTGTCGTGTGTTGACGAGCGGTAGGCCAACAAGAACAGTGGCACCTTGACGTCCCAGTCTCGCTGATGGCTGGCCACGACCTTCCTCAGATGTTCCCCTAAGGTCTTGATGTATCTTTCGACCATGCCATCCGACTGGGGATGTAGAGGTGTTGTGCAGGTCTTGTTAATCCCAAGTCTTTCTAATGCCTCCTTCATCAGGTTGGACTCAAAATTGGTACCCTGGTCGCTGTGGAACTCCAACGACACCCCAAATCGGCAGAACACTTGCTCCACGAGGCCGTCTGTGATTGTCTTTGCCTCTTGGTTCGGGATGGCGTACACCTCCGGCCACTTAGGGAAGTAGTCCACGACCACCATCAGATACTTGTTGCCTCGGTCGGATATTGGGAACGGTCCAGCAATGTCAACGGCGGGACCCCAAGTGTGAAAAGAGTGTTTGTCCTGCCTTAGAGATTTTGGACCTCGGCGTAGCGGTGTCGCTGTCGAGGTTCAGAAAAATTAAAGTGCACTTGGAGGAGCTCCCACGTCCACGTCATCCTCCCTGGGCAGCGGTAGAATCCCTTGGTTTCGCCGCTGGCGGAGAGGAGCTAAATGTCCAAGGACAGAGGTGAGACAGGAGATCCATTTCGGCCAAGGAGCTCTCTATCAAGATCTCCGACCCAAATGAGTCGCAAAGACAAAGGTGATTCCAAAGTAAATACTAGTGAAAATGAAAATGATACATCTAGTGAAAGTGAAAAACTGAATAAATCAGTAACAGATATTATTTCTGAAATAAGCCTCGTAGTGGCTTCCGACAAGTCAATTACTGTAAGTAACCGAGCTAAACTGTTTAACTTGCTTGGAGAAATTACTAAGGTACATGATGCTGTACGATTAGAAAATACTCATCTTAAATCAAAGTTGCAAGTATACAAAGATGAAAAGAAACAAGTACCAATGATGTCTTATGCCGATATAACTACTAGAAATGTTGACAATAATACAGTCAAAGTTGAACGTGTTCTGCAGAAACAAAAATGTACGATATTTGTGTCATCAACTGAAGTAAAAGATACTAAAGTAGTACAAGATATAGTAACTACAACTGTCATACCAACAAAAGATAAGGTTAAAATATGCAATATTAAAAGAACAGAAAGAAATGTTATTCTGGAAACAGAAACTACTGAAGACGCTGAAAAGCTGCTAAATCATGAAGGTTTGAAGAAAATGAAATTAAAAGTGGAATTACCGAAAAAGAGGAACCCGCTAATAATTCTGTATGATGTAATATCAAGCGAAAAAGAGGAAACAATCAAAGAAAACATGTATGGAAAAATTCAGTCAACAAGTAAACATGAGGTTCAAAACTGGTCCAAGAAATGCTAATACGGTTCACCATGTTATGGATGTTTCGCCATACGTCCGGAGGCTAATTCTTAAAAAAGAGAAAATTTACCTTGGCTTTCAAGCAGTAAATGCAAAAGATTATGTAGTTGTTGCAACATGCATGAAATGCCAGAACTTTGGTCATGTGGCAAAATACTGTACAAAACATAAGGTTGTTTGTGCTCACTGCGGTGAAGAGGATCACAACAAAAATGAATGCGATAAAAAGAATCAACCAGCAATATGTATCCCCTGTGCAGAAAGGAGGAAGTTTTTAAAACAAAGATACCCAGATCGTAAGCTTAAAGAAGAAGCCCCCTGTAAACGTGGAAAGGAATGCTCGTATAGGATACATTTTGAGAGGCTTATAGCTCGAACAGATTATGGACAACAAATAAATATATCTATTTAAATGGCTAGTACAAGAATTAGTGAAATGGTAGGAGTACATAATATAAGAATAGCACAGATAAATGCACAACGACCAAACACTGTAATGATAGAATTGAGGAAAATTGTAAACGAAATGGCTCTGGATATTGTCTGTATTCAAGAACCATATACACTTAGGGGAAAACCGTTACACATGGCTGCAACTGCACGTAAGATATATGACGGGGAAAATCCCCAAGCAATGATTTTGATTAACAATAAAAACATACAAGCAACCAAAATATCTCAATTTTGTGACGAACATGTAAACTGTGTACAGATACAAACTAAGGGTATAGACTTCATACTTTGTAACCACTATTACCAATTTATGGATGATATAGAAGTACACATCAGTAAGACAGAGGAGATTTTGCAAGCATATTTTGATGCAGCTATAATATATACAATGGATGCTAATGCGAAGTCAAAATTGTGGTTCAACAAAAATCCAGATTTAAAAGAATTAAAAATGGAAGAAATGATTACAACGTATAATATGCAGATTGTAAATCAACCGAAGAATCCTTACACATTTATGAATCGTGCGGATGCTTACGAAAATATTGATCTTACATTAGCCAAAGGTTATATTTATAATAAAATACGGAAATGGATTGTAACACAGCAAATAACCTCTAGTGATCATAATCTGATATACTTTGACATAGATTATGAAGGGCGATATGATACACAAATTAGGAGAGGCAGAGAATTATACAAGATTAAAAATGCAAACTGGTGCAAAGTTAGAGAAAATTTTATTATACCAGTGGAAATACAGCAACTGAACATTGATGCCCAGGCCAAAATGTTAACAGAAAGGATACAGTATGCCATGCACGAAGGTCTAACCAAAAACAAGTGTAGGATGCAAGAAGCAGTAATTTGGACCGATCAACTACAAGACCTTAGAAGGAAGGCGAGAAAGGCACGGAAGGTCTACCAAAAAAGTAAAACAGCAAATGAAAGGAATTTTAATCTTTTAAGATATCAACAGCTAAAAGATAGATACAAACAGAAACTACAAGATACTAGGATGAAATCATGGGATACGATGGTAGAAGAAACTCTAAATGAAAATGTATGGGGTGTTCCGTATAAATTAGTTATGGAAAAGATTGCGGCTCCCGAAGTTCTGTCAACTATAAGTAAAGGAAATGGACACTTTACTAAAAATTGGAAAGAATCTGCCCACCTCTTACTAGAAAGATTACTACCAGATGAAAGGGTCGAGAATGATGAAGTTATACATCGAATTAAAAAACAACAGATGAATCAATATTACTTAAACGACAGGGTAGTATATCCTTTCGATATACAAGAGGTAAAAATAGCAATTAAGGAGCTAAGGATAGGCAAAGCCCCGGGACCAGATGGTATTCAATCTGAAGTGTTGCAGCAGTTAGAACCTCTTATATCGATGCATATGTGTAGGCTCATAAATCAATGTCTAGTGGAAGGAAGAATTCCATATATCTGGAAGGAGGCCAATGTCGTAATCCTGAGAAAATCCAAAGATAAGGAAGCTACAGATGCAAAATCCTATAGACCGATTTGTCTGTTATATACTTTAGGCAAACTACAAGAAAATTTGTTGCTGAAGAGAATAACTGAATATAGACTAATGATTGGAGAAACAGAAAAACAATTCGGGTTTAGAAAGGGTAAATCTACAGAGGATGCAATAAACTGTGCAATTAAAAATGTTTCTATAAGTTCCACTAAATATGTGGTGTCCATGTTCTTTGACATATCTGGTGCTTTTGACAATTTATGGTGGCCAGAACTTTTTAAAATCATGAGAGAAAATTATTATCCAAGGTGCATATATAATAGTTTATTAGATTATTGTAGAGATCGGAGAGTATATTTAAAAGGAGAGAATGATATGGTAACAAAAGAAATAAGCAAAGGTTGTCCACAAGGATCAATATTAGGCCCTTTGTTTTGGGACATTATGACGGAACCAATACTGGAAAGGACTGCACAACATGAGGATACCTTCGATGTTATAGCCTACGCCGACGACCTTATGATTATGATCGAGGCAAATAATAGAAGGGAAATTGAAAGAAAAGCTCGAAGTGTAGTGACTTTGTTAGAAGAATGGTGTAATGAAGTAAAATTACAAATAGCACCTCATAAATCTGCTTATATGCTATTAAAAGGAAAATTAGAAAGAAATCCCCTCATTAAAGTAAATGGTACCAATATACGACGAGAAAGTGTTTTTAAGTATTTGAGAATAAACGTGGATGAGAAATTACTTTGATAAGCATATAGAGAAAGTCAGAGAAAAGGCCGGAAAAACGATGATGAAGCTAGCAACGATGGCTCAATATAAGTATAAAATCCCACTAGCAGCAACAAGGACATATCACACAGCTATACTAACAGGAATAATAGGATATGGATCTAGTGTTTGGGCGCATAGAGCTAGCCTAGTGAAAAATGTACAACGACTGAGGAGTACTCAACGACAAACTTTAATAAGGTGTATGGGATTAATTAAAACAGTTCCAACGATGGCCTTACTAGTGATTCTAGCCATATGTCCGATTGACTTAACGGTAAAATTGCGGGCAACAATGTATTGGATGAAAAAACAAGACCAAGAACAGGTCATCAAAATTTTAGGAAGACCGTGCAATACAAGGAGAGAGGCAAGAAAAATTTTAATAGACAAATGGCAAAAAGAATGGAATCAAGCGGAGAAAGGTAGAAGAGTATATGATCTATTCCCCAGCATAAGAGAGAGATTAAGATTAACCGTATCACCAATGGACACGGCCCATTTGATACATATTTTGCGAAGATTCGAAGCAAGGAAAGTGATAAATGTAATATATGTGATATAGTAGGCAACCCCGAACATGTGATCTTTGAATGTACGAAATACAACGATGAGGTACAAGAGGAACGCGCAATGCTAGCAGGAAAAGCAGTTTGGCACATCGTAAGAAGTCACGAGGATTTGTGTATAGTGAACAGAATGGTGGCAAAGATATCGAAAATAGTCATGGAGGAGTACAGAAGTCCAGCGGAAATGCAAATAACGGACGCAATACATCAGCAACACCAAAACCAGGACGAATCACCAAGAAGGTCACAAAGAATAAGGCAACAAGAAATAAGTACCCACGTCGAAGAAGAGGATAGAAATGGCGCAGATCTCAGGCCAGAACAGGGCGACCAATCCATGAATAGACGTAGGCAACTTCGGACCACAACAGGACGTCAAGAATGGGCTGAGAGGAGAAGGGGACAGCCACAACAGATCATCACACGGAGCTCATCTGATAGCGAAGATAGCTAGAGACAACAATTGTTGAAATTAAATTGATAGATAGCAGATTGGTAGAAAGTGCTGGCAGTAAACAGTTTTTCATCCACATGTATTGTTAATTTAACTAGTCAGAATGTTTTATAATAGAGTAGAACTGCCAGCTTAGGATATAGATTAAAGATATATGTAAAGCAGCTGGGAAACCGGCTGCTATAGGTTAGATAGCTTAGTAGGTTAGGAGTAGTTAGTTTAGATATAGGTAATCTGCGAAATGTAATAATGTTCCAATCTAAAGAAATGTAATAACAATAAAGAGATGTAACTGTGGAACTTATGTCCTGGTATAGACTCAAGGCACCAGGGCATAGTTCATGCAGATTTTATTTTTTTATATTTTTTATTTTTTTTAATCTTTTTTTAATGTCAACGGCGATCCGTTTCAATGGCGCTCCGACGTTGTGCTGCTGCATGCGACCTCGGCTCCTAGTCTGGGGGCCGCTACTCGCCGCGCACACATGACACTGATGGCACCATCTCTCAGCGTCTGCTCGGAGCCTCAGCCAGTAGTAGCGCTGCCGTAGTTTGTCAATCGTTCGGTTCGCTCCCAGGTGTCCTCCTGAAGTACCGGCGTGCACTTCCTCCAAGACTTCCGGGACCTTACTCCGGGGAAGTACCAACTGTTCTCTCTGCGTCTTCCCACCGGGTGATTCCCATACCCGGAACAGCACGCCCTCTCTGGTCTTCAACGAGTCCCATTGGGTCCAGTACGACTTGTAAGTGGCGCTCCTCGGTACGTTGTTCTCCGAGGTTGGTCTCGTCCCTGCCTCCGCTTCCCTCAAGAGTGGCCCCAAGTCTGCGTCCGCCAGCTGCTCCCTCCTCAGGGCTGCGCTATCCCAGCCGTCCGTAGGCACTGCCGTGACTACTCGGATTGCTGCGGCACGCTCCTCTTGCACTCTTGTGCACTGGCCGCACTCTTCTGGACAAGGTCTTCGGGACATGGCGTCGGCGTTACCGTGGCTCTTCCCTCTACGATGTTCCGAGGTGAAGTCGTACTCCTGCAGCCTCTGGACTTAACGTGCTGTCAGGCCTTCCAGGTTCCTTAAGTTCAATAGCCAGGTTAGGACGGAATGGTCAGTCCTCAGGTGGAATGGCTGACCGTACAGGTTCATGTGGAAGTTCTCCAAGGTCTTTACTACCGCCAGTAACTCTCGTCGGGTGACGCAGTAGTTCTTCTCTGCCTTGGATAGCGTCTTGCTGTAGTAGGCTATCACCCGCCTATGGGCCCCTTAAAATCCAACCTCTGCGGTCCTCGTCTCGAGGGGTGGGTAACAGGAAGTAGGGGACTGACTGATGGGGTGATGTACGGTGGGGACTTGGTGTACCCCAGAACCGCTACGGCTGCCGAGAAGGCCCATTAGTAACCCCGAAAAATAGCAGAAGAGGCTCTGGTGTAATCTCTCGATTGGGTTCCTCCGCGAGGTGAGAGTGTCCCTTCAAACGCCCAAAACATGGTCCACTTCGGTGTTTGACCCCATTTATTTTTTGTTCTTTTTCTTTTTCCTCCCTGAACACATGTCTGACGGGTAACAGCGCGGGTGGTTGGATTGGGAAGCGCAAGGGGTGACTAGGTAACGCGTAACTCCGAGCCCCTTGTTACCATGTAGGACTGTGTTCGTATCCGCTGATAAAGGCCAGTCCCGGGGAGGGGCCATTGCATGAGCTGTTACACTCCTGAAGGCGATTGGGTCCCTCTGTCTTTACACTGGGAGGTGTGACCCTAGGGTGAGCAAGGTCCAGGCCAGGACTCTCACCTAAGCCGCGGTGGCGCCCAGGATGTGAGCACGCCATCGGAGACGTTTGCAATGGTGGAGGACATTACCGCAATGGCACGTGTTCTTAAATCTAAAACTGTGAAGGATATTGGAAAGGAAGTAGTAGAGCCCTGTGGTCCTCGCTACTTTGTGATAAGCAGAACGGAGGAGGACAAGAAATTTGCATCAGTGAACCCTTTCGCCATCCAGAAGGGATTAGACAAGATAGCTGGTCCGGTAAAATCATGTACTCGATCGCGAAATGGCACGTTGCTGATGGAAGCGCATTCCGTCTCCCAGGCAGCAGCGATCTTGAAGGCCAACATTCTAGGCAGTTATCCGGTGAGCGTTTCCGTACACAAGACCCTGAGCTCCTCGCGCGCTGTGGTGAACACCCGTGCGCTGGACGGAATGATCAACGAGGAGATCCAGCAGAACCTGAAAGACCAAGGGGTGACAGCTGTATATCGTGTTCAGCGAAGAGAGCGAGGGGAATTGGTGCCTACCCGTACCCTGTTCCTGACCTTTGATCGGGTAGATCTCCCACAAAGGCTTAGGGCAGGGTATGAAGTCATCGAGGTACGGCCATATATTCCGAACCCCTTACGTTGCTACAGATGCCAGCGCTTCGGCCACACTAAGGACTTCTGTAATGGTGCGTCTACATGTATGAATTGTGCGATGTCGCTGCACGAAGGTGAGTGCACATCACCCTTAAAATGTGTGAACTGTGCTGGCGAACACCCTTCCAGCTTCAGAGATTGCCCACGATTCCGCGAGGAAAAGGCGGTTCAGGAGATCCGGGTGAAAGAGAAGATATCCTTCTCGGAAGCCCGGAAACTCGCAAGTACTCGCATGCCCTCCGTTGCGATGTCCGGTACCTATAGCTCAGTTGTAGCTAAGCCGGTCCCGCGAAGGGAGATGGTAACTCAGACCAGCGACATCAGTGAGGCAAGTATCTCTGACAGAATCCTTATTCCATCAGTAGTTCCGAAGCCTGTCAAGACATCTCAATCTACTTCTACCTCGTCCAAAGCACCAGCAGGGAAGAAAACACCTCCCAGGTCTCCGGTCAGAACATCGACCTCTACGAAGCCTGCTAAGCCAGTTGTGTACGAGGCACCACACAAAACTTTTAAGACCAGCTATCAACGGTCTGATTTTCTGAAGGATACGGTTCGTCCGATGCGCAGAAAGAAAAGTCCTGGGGCATCAAGAAGTTCCACCTCTGAAGAGTCTTCCGGAGAGGTCTCGGATCGACGACCGTCATCTCCGTCGATCTCTGTTTGCAATCGGTTCGGAGCTCTCGAACCGAAGTTCTCAATAGGGAAAGGGACCTCATCCGCTGAAGAAATGGAACAAGAGGATACGGACCACACAGTCCGGACGGCTAGTAAAAAGCGCCAGGATAAACCGGACGTAAAAGATGTTAGCCCCGCACCGAAGAAAAAGGGTAAACTCGTTCGGCCAACGTCGAAATCATCATAACGTTGCGTAACTATTACCATGTTACCCCATACCTCCAATGGCTATTCTTCAATGGAACATTCGCGGATTTCGAGCACATCGAGCAGAGCTTGATTTGTTGCTCAATAAGCATAACCCAAAAGTCCTGTGCTTACAAGAGACTAAGCTACGTCCCCAAGACACCTTTACACTCCGGCGGTACACGTCATTTAGGCATGACCTTGATCCGGAAGAGGGCATTCCAGCGCATGGAGGCACTATGGTGCTCGTCAGAGATGATACATATGTAGATATTATACCTTTACAGACTGCCATACAGTCGATTGCTGTACGGATTATTCTCCCGACAGTGCAATTCGCCGTCTGCAGTGTCTATGTTCCGCCATCTGCTGACCTCTCACTTAATGAACTACAGGGGTTGGACTCTCAGCTCCCTGCACCCTTTCTGTTGATAGAAGACCTAAATGCCCACCACCATCTCTGGGGCTCAGCTCGGACCTGTGCGAGAGGCAAAGTTATTGCCGAATTCCTTGACAGCAGTAACCTGGTTCTCTTGAACACCGGAGAACCTACGTTTCTATCTCATGCCTTCAACACCTTCTCGCATCTCGACTTGGCAGTTTGTTCACCTCAGCTAGCACTTTCCCTACAATGGAGTATCATCTCTGACCTACATTCTAGTGATCACTTTCCGTGCCTTGTTAGTCTCTTAGCACACGACTTAAACTCCGCCCGTTTGCCTACCTGGCGCCTCGATCACGCCAACTGGACCCTTTACACCCAGCTGGCTGTTTTTAGTTACGACGCGCACGATTCTGTGGACGCCTTAGTTGAGCATCTTACAGAGCAGATCCTTTCCGCCGCAGAACATTCTAATCCTCGCTCAACCACCAATCCTCGTCGCCCTCCTGTTCCCTGGTGGACGACCGATTGCCGGAATGCTATTCGGGCTCGTAGGCGTGCTCTCAGGGTTTTTCAGCGACATCCTACACTGGAGAACCTGATTGAGTATAAGAAAATGCGTGCCAGGTCTAGGTATGTAATTAAGAATAGCAAAGACCTCATGGATTTCATTTGTGTCCTTCAATCGCCAAACACCTTCCTCTATTGTATGGGATAAGATACGGCGCGTGGCTGGCAAATCGACCCACATGCCGATCGCTGGTCTGAGAACAGCAGGCATCATCGTGGATCCACTGGAAGTGGCTAACACCCTTGGCAGTGCTTTCGCTCGCGTGTCTAGCTCCGATCAGTATGCACCCGAGTTTCTCTCAATTAAAACTCGGGTAGAATCTCAAGGTCTCTGCTTTCGATCTCGGAACCTCGAGGACTATAACCGTCTTTTCACCATGGCAGAGTTGGAACACGCTCTTTCAGCATCACGACTATCAGCGCCAGGGCCAGATGGTATCCACGTCCGCATGTTACAACAGCTCTCTCCTGAAGGCAAGACATTCCTACTGGATCTCTGTAACCGTATATGGGTTGATGGCACTTTCCCTGAAAAGTGGCGGAAGGCCACAATTATACCTATTTTGAAACCCGGAAAGGACCGTCATCTCTGCTCTAGCTACCGTCCTATTTCTCTTACCAGCTGTGTCTGCAAAGTGCTAGAACGCATGATTAACGCACGGCTGGTGTGGTGGCTGGAACGGCACAACCTGCTAACAAATATCCAATGCGGTTTTCGTCGACGCCGTTGCACAATAGATCACCTTGTGTCGATGTCAACACATATCATGAACGGCTTCCTGAAGGGTTGTCAAACCGTTGGGATATTCTTTGACCTAGAGAGAGCATAGATACATGTTGGCGGGCAGGATTGCTCCGTACTCTACACAGCTGGAACATTCGTGGCCGCCTACTACTTTTTCTTCAGAAGTTCCTGAAACAGCGCTTCTTCCGAGTACGGGTCGGCTCGGTTCTTTCAAATCCTTTTATACAGGAGAACGGTGTACCTCAGGGTTCGGTCCTTAGCGTCACCCTGTTTGCTATAGCTATTAATCCTATCTCGCAATGTGTTCCTCCAGGTGTGTCGTCCTGTTTATTCGTAGATGACTTTGCGGTCTATTGCACTTCTCCGCGCACACCTTTTATCGGGTGGTGCTTACAACAATGCTTAGACCGTCTGCATGACTGGAGCCTGAGACAAGGCTTTCGGTTCTCTGCGGAGAAAACCATCTGTGTGAATTTCTGGCGCCGTCGGAGTCGACTACCTCCTTCACTCCGTTTGGGCCCGCATTTACTTCCTTATGCAGATAACACACGATTCCCGGGATTGGTCTTCGACAGAGCACTTAACTGGTCATCTCACATAGCACAGCTGCGAGCGCGTTGTGACCGTTCCCTACAAATTCTGCGGGCACTAAGTGGCAAATCGTGGGGAGCAGATCGCACAGTGTTGCTGCGACGCTACCGCACACTGATACGATCCAAACTGGATTATGGCTGCATCGTTTTTTCATCAGCACGTCCATCAGTGTTGAAAAAGTTAGATACGGTCCATAATTGCGGCCTACGAATAGCTATTGGAGCCTTTCCTACCAGTCCGGTCATCAGTCTGTACGCCGAAACTCCTGAACCCCCTCTTAGGTACCGGCGTGTTCTTTTACTAGCTAATTATGGCTGTAGACTATTTTGCATGCCTACGCATCCCACATTCGCGCCATTCTTCAACACCACGCTAGATGCGCGCTATCGGAACACTGCTCTCAGTCCAAAGCCACCCGGTTTTCGCCTTCGGGAGCTCCTCCGAGAGCACGACATTACAATCCCTAGGATGTTTTCTATGGGCGAGAGAATGTACCCTCCTTGGTTGCGTGGAACGCCACCAGTCGATCTTTACATGACAAAATGCGACAAGTCTACGATGGCTCCTTGTACTAACCGCAGCTACGTTTTAGAATTTGTATCACGTTATAGTGATCGTGTTTTAATTTTTACCAATGGTTCTAAAACCTCAAATGGAGTTGGATGCGCTTATGTTTCTGGATCCGAACAATATACATTCGGATTCCATAGCCTCACGTCTATTTTTGCCGCAGAGCTTTACGCACTATACCGAGCCATTCTACACGTACGCCGACGAAACATGAGTGACTGCTTAATACTCAGCGATTCCCTTAACGCGCTTCAGAGCCTACGTCAGCTGTACAACTTTCATCCCCTTGTACAGGGAATCCAGGACGCCCTCCACGTTATACACGCCTCCGGCGTTAGCGTTGTGTGTGCTTGGGTCCCCGGACACGTGGGCCTTTCAAGGAATGAGCTAGCAGATTCAGCAGCGAAGACGGCGACCTCACAGCCCATGGTTAACATATCCACGGTGACATCGGAAGACCTACGTCTAGAATTGCGCAGAGCTGTGTTGTCCTCCTGGCGAGGGGAGTGGTCCTCCCTGCGCAGAAACAAGCTCCGCTGCGTCAAAGCTCTTCCGATCCCTTGGGTAACGTCCTGCCGTCCATCCCGTCGGGAGGAAGTGAGATTGGCTCGGTTACGGCTTGGCCACTGCAATTTTACCCATAGTTTTTTATTAAACAGGGCTGCAGCACCGGTTTGCCCGCTTTGCGGTGCAGCGCTGACGGTCCGTCATGTGCTCTGTGCCTGTTCTAGTCTTGAACGTCTCCGCAATTCTCTCTAGCTGCCAGTCAGCTTGGCGGAGATTCTCGCGGATGACGAGACAGCGGTGGCCAAGGTTTTTAAACTACTCTTAAATGTCAATTTTAGAATTTAGTCTTTACGTTTTTATCCACTTTTAACTGTTTTATGATTTTACGCGTCTTTTAGCCTTTGACGTACGGGATGTGCTTGTTTTTTTACCTACGATGTATGTTCTTTTAGATTTTGTCTTATCTAGATTTTAGAACGCTTAGAACCTTTAGCGCGCTGATGACCGCGCTGTCGAGCGCCCTAAAATCACACAATCAATCACCCGCTTATGGCCGTCCTGGATCTGCGATAGGACACCTCAAATGCAATGGTCGCTGGCGTCGGTGTCCACAATGAAGGCGCCACCTGGTTGTGGGGAAACCCAAAATTGGAGCACTGCTCAGGGTTTTCTTCAGGTGCTGGAAAGCGTCTTCGGCGTCCTCCGTCCAAACATAAGG
Source organism: Mantis religiosa (assembly GCA_030765055.1). Classification (NCBI taxonomy): domain Eukaryota; kingdom Metazoa; phylum Arthropoda; class Insecta; order Mantodea; family Mantidae; genus Mantis; species Mantis religiosa. The sequence continues at coordinate 310,534,569 of CM060950.1, forward strand.
CCGGTGTTCCTCTGTCAGGCGGGTGAGGGGTTTGGCGATGTTAGAGAATCCCTTTATGAAGCGTCGGTAATAACTGCACAGCCCCAGGAAACTGCGCAACTCTTTCTTATCCTTTGGGCGAGGCCAATCTCTCACAGCCTGCGTCTTCTCCGGGTCTGTGGCCACTCCGGTTGATGAGACTATGTGGCCCAAGTAGTTGACTTCCTTGCGGAAGAGCTGGCACTTCTTCGCATTCAAATTTAAGTTGGTCGCCTGCAGTCTCTGTAGCACTTTACTCAGATTCTTTAGATGGTCTTCAAAAGTTTTACCGTAGATGATGTCCAGGTATAGCAGGCAGGCGTCGTAAGTCAGTCCTTTCATCGCTGACTCCATGAGGCGTTGGAAGGTAGCTTGTGCATTGCACAGGCCAAAGGGCATAACTGTGAACTGCCAAAGGCCTTGGCCTGTCGAGAATGTGATCTTCTCCTTGTCTCTCGGATCTAGAGCTACCTGCCAGTAGCCCGACTTCAGGTCCAGGGTCGAGAACCACCGTGCACCAGCTAGCGTGTCCAGGGTGTCGTCAATCCGGGGTAAGGGGAAACAGCGTTCAGCTTTCTGTAGTCTACACAGAAGCGCAGCTCGCCGTTCTTCGTCACCAAGACTACAGGGGAACACCAAGGGCTGTCAGACTCTTCAATCACTCCCCTGGATCTCATGTCCTCCAGCATGTCTCGTACCGCCCCTTGCTTCGCCAGCGGAACGCGTCTAGGTGGTTGCCGAATAGGCCAGGCGTCCCCGGTGTTGATGCGATGAAGCACTTGTCGAACTTTCTCCAGCTGCTCTGCGGCCAGGTTGTGGGCCGCCCTCTCCAGTAAGCCTTCTAGCCGAGGCCCCAGGTGTTGCGTCGGCACCGGCTCCTGTGTCTTGTCGATTACTGTTACGCTCACCACGGGCTCGCACGTTCCCAACTCCGTCCCGGCCTGGACGTCGTGATCGGTGTCCGTTGGATTTAGCAGTCTCACTGGCATCTCCTCTCGGCACGGCAACAATGTCCTGGCTACACAGAGTCCGTGTACAGGCGTCTTTTGGTCCAGCATCATGTTCTTTGTCCACCGGCCTTCCAGTCGCGCCGTCACCACCACCTCGCTCCTCGCGGGAACAACCACGTCTTCGTTCAAAATGATCCTGCAGATTCCAAGGCGCTCTTCGGGTTGACGGAGTATAACCTCTTCTCCGTTGAGCCGCAGAACCTTCCTACCGACGTCGACCGTCGCCTCGTGGCTCCTGAGGGCATCCAGTCCCAGAATCACCTCCTCAGCCACCTTCGTGAGGAACACCCACAGACGTACAACACTCCGTCCTAAGGTCAACTTCAACAGGGCCTCCTTCTGCACAGGAAAGGTGTCGCCCGATGTCGTCACAAGCTGGTATGGTCGGCTCGGCTTCCTCGTCGGCAAACCCTTCGCCACGTCAGGTCTGATGATGGTCACGGCCGCCCCAGTGTCTACCAGCACACGGCACGTCTTTCCTCTTATCCAGCCGTCCGCGATGAGGCTGTCATCCATCCGACGGCTGACGGCGCGCAGTGTCACTCGAGGAGATGGTGTGGACGGCGCCGACGTGCTCCTCGCCACGCCGGGCCTTACTTGTTCTTCCGGCTGCCCTTCCTGGTGTCGGCAGTCTCTAGGTGTCCCAGCTGTCCACACCCCCAACACACGCCACTAGGTCTTCGCCGGCGTCCCTCGGCTGGCCTTCTGTCTCCGGTGTGCAGACACTCCTCGTTTTCGACGTCGGGATAGCTGTTACCTTGGCCGCCTCCATCCTTAATGCTGCCGTTAGCGCCTCGTGTATGGTTTTAAAATCGCCGAGCATTTAGCTGGCTGCGGTACGCGTCGGCTAAGCGGTGGTTTCCAAAACGATTCTCCAGGGCCTCCCAGATGTCCTTGGGTGCCGCCGTTGTCTGTACCGCGTTCAGGACTTCCGCGGCCCGTCCCTGGAGACTAGCTATTAGCTGTGCGGCCTCTTCCTCTGGTGACCACTTGTTGTGTTTGGCCACCGTGTCGAATTGACGGCGGAAGACTTCGAAAGTTGTTGCGCCGTCGTATTTAGGAGGTTTGACGCGCGCAGATGTTGTGTAGCATCCCGACGCGTCGCCTTTTAAATCCTATAACCTGCTGCTGACGATGTCCTCCACCACGGCGTTCAGGGACTTGACGCTGCTGTCGGCCTTTCCTTCCAGGTGATTACGCGGTTGGCAAGGTCTTCGACGTCTTCCAGCATGGCGTTCAGGGACTTGGCGTTACTGTCGGCCTTTTCCTCTAGGTCATTGAAGCGGTTCGCCAGGTTCTCGACGCGCTCCTCCACTTGGCCCATCCGCTTGCCCAGCTCCGTCTCGTCATCCCTCACGCCGGCCAACCGTTCTTCAAATTTTCCGGTGAGAGCCTCGTTCGCAGCTTTAATTTCCGTGGTCAATTCGGTCTTTATTTCTTCCATGTTCTCGGTGATATTGTCGTTGGCCGTCTTCATTTGTTTCAACTCTGCGGCCAGGTTGTTATTTGCCGCCTCCGTCTTCGCTGTTAATTCGTTCATCTTCTCCAAAATATTTTCCAATGCCGATTCCATGGCCGTTATCCCATTCCTGACACCAGTTGTGACTTCGTGGGTTCGTGAAATTAAAATTCCAATTGCACAAACTCAAAATGTTCTTTATTTCCACCGAATTTCAGTTGGAACACTTGCCGATTACACAGAATTACGTAGCGCACACAATTACAATTTACCAGTTCGTCTGTCACAGGTCCACTCTGCACTCGCAACTACTCACAACTCCTCAGATGCACGTTCACAGTCTTCCGGTCCGTTCACTCACTCGGCGCTCCTCACGGCTGCTCCCCAAGAACTGAGCTGATTCGCCAACTGCAGGCCTTACATAGGGAAGATCGCCGTTTCTGGATGGTTCGCGGCACGCACAATTATCCCATGAATGCTTCCCATCTAGCCCTGCTGCCGGCCAGTTCTGTCGGGAGTTCTGACGTTCGGGTGACAATATGGTTATATCCAGCTGATGTAAAAATACTTTTTTATACCATTTGATTGTTTTTCGCAAAGAGGGATATGCGTATAATACCTGATCTACTAGATCCACTCCACCCATATGCATATTATATTCCTGGATAATATCAGGCTTGAAAATTTACATTTTGTTACGAGCATCAATTTTTCCAGTATCAATCATTAAAATCTTAGAGCTGCAATTGGATAATGCTGTAACAACCCTCCTGTCTTGCCAAAAAACATAGGTCAAGGGTGGGAGCTGATGCACCTGCATTTCTCCTCTTCTTAGAGCCTTCGTATTCACATCTTTTGACAAACCAATACGATTTGAGTGTACTGTTCCAATTGCATTTGTTTTTCTTTTGTGTAAGGCCATGAATAATTTAGGGAAACTGTACCAATTATCTAAATATACAGTCCTACCCTGATCAAGTACAGATTTCATCAGGTACATTACTATGGAAGCAGATAACCCCAAATCCTTTTCTCAGGTTTTATCAGTCCCTTGGCCAGTGTATCTGCAATTATTGTAAAGATATGCTGTTTTACTTTCACATATATCAAAACTCTTTATGCCAAATCTGGCCTTCTTTGTTTTGATGTATTGTTCCAACCTAAATGGCCCTTCCAAAGCATCAGGCTTTCATCAACAGTGATCTTTTCACTAAGCACATCATTTTCTTTGAATTCTGAAATAATGTAATCAAAAACTGAGCTGATGTGTCACTCACATTTTCTGTGAGGGTGAAATGAAGGAAGTGCAAAATGGAAGTAAACCTGTTATTTGACATGCATTTCCCAAAAAATGGGGTAGCTAGCATGTCATCTGTAGACCAGTACATGACTAGCTTAGGTTTACGAATAACACCCATGAGTATAATTAGACCAAGTAGTCTGTAAATCTCATTCATTGTTACTTCTTTCCACTTCTGAATTCTACTCTTAGGTCCTAAATTGCCTTTAGTAATCAGGTCTTCCTTCACCCTACTTGCATATACATTTGTTTCCGAAACAATGAGAGACAGTAAGTCAGTAGAAAAACTTTTTGTGAAAATGTCAATTGGTTGGCTGTCCGAAGTTAGCTGAGTATGCAGTTGTACACCAGAGGTTGTGCTTGTGAAGGTATGTCTATTTGTGTTAGAGTTATTTTGTCACCTCCATAACATTGATTCTTCACGAACACCTGTTGGAAATGAGTCATTTTCCTTCTCACTGCTACCTATATCCTCAACACCCCCCTCAAAATCTGAAAACTCGCCATCAATGTCCAAATCACTAACAGCAAAAAGTCTTCCACATTTTCTGATGTAATATCAGAAGCCCACACTCTTCCTACACTAGCTAATTTATTTGCTACATTACTAGTTGAAGCTATGATTAACACTGAGGAAACTATTTCAACTGTGTTTTAGCTAAAGAAATTGCTTGGAACTGACGCAGTCAAAATTACTATATGAACTGAGCGAAGAAAAAAGTTACGTCAACTAACATAAACTTCGGTTGTGCAATTAGCGAGATGCTGACGGAGTTTTCTTTCCAGCGTATGTAACGCAACATATACAGTTATTATTACGTGGTAGCATAAACTGAAACCTATAAACCTTGAACCCAACACTTCGTTTATTCAGCTGATATACACATATAGTTTGTAAAACAAAAGTACTCAGAATTAGGTGCGTTCGACGCAAAGAATAGCTTTCTTTACAGTAATACAAATTAATGAAATTTCAACGATTTATTAATATAGTCTCTATTTTAATAATACCGTAGATGTATACTGCCTTTAATGGGCTTTAAACCAGTTTTTGTTTCGCTAAAATAACTTAATACGGAAGATACAAATATTTATTTATGAAGCATTTTTGCAGCATTTAACAATTTAAATGTCTTGTTCTGTTTATTGGGTATCCGTTCCCAGCTCTGCAGGGTTTAAATGGCCATCGGCGAAGCGGTTAAAAGCCTTTCTAATAGATAATGTATTTTATACCATTGAAGAATTTATGTATCACTGTAAAAATAACTAGGCTTTATTACTGATTTTAGCATATTATATTTAATTTTAGCATATTATATTTATTTTTAAATTCTATACCATTAAGCAATTTATGACTAGCTTGTATATTTAATTTGATCTCTCCATTATGTTGTTATTTCTAATCTTTTACTTTTAAGAGAGAGTATGACATGGCTTAATTTTGTTCAAACACTGTATTAAGTTGCAATAATTACAATAGTACAATACTGCCAAGTGGAGTGCACACTGCTACCCCTCGCACACAACAGCAGTTGGTAGTGAAAACCTGTGTTCTCTATTAGGATTTAAATGAAGAATGCTGTGTATTTCTGTATATAATGACACAAATTAAAAAATGGCAGTCGCAACTTTACACAGTGTTTCAGTGCCTCTATGCTAAATATTTAATAAGTATCATCTTCTATTTTAATGTATTTGTACACATTATTAATATTCAATCTGGGATGTATTTGTGTAATGTATGTTGAATTTGTAAATAGATTATATGTACATATGAAAACATGCTTAATATACATTTTAAGAATTATCCTGAAATGTGTAATTTATCTTAATATAAAATTTAGGTATGATATAGTACATATTCCTGATTCTGGGTGCAGATTTTTGGATGAAAAGGAAAAGGATTTGAAGGTGATGGAGGCAAACGATACTAAATGCTAAGTTCTTCATACAGATATTGTCGTTTTTACAGCAATTCATGAATCCAAAATTATACTGTACATGAAATTAGCAACTAATGTTATTGCAATACATTTCTTGCAGTTTACATTTGTTAGGTGAGTTAACAATAAGAAATAAAAGTTTATACTTATCTCTGTATCTTCTCACATTGTTTTGTAAGAGAAAATAGTTTGGTACACTTTATACTTGGTCAACTTTATCATTTGATGTTCATCTAAACCCATGTTTTGTTATATAATCTGCTTATTCTTGGAGAAAATAATATTCCTAAACTTAGAAGGATATTGGTGATATGCTAGAATGATTAGATAAAATGCTTTGCAAAATAATTTTAAACTAGAGTTTGACAACCTTGGACAAAATGGGTGAAATTTACCTACAATAGAATAATTGTTAAAATTGATTTTTCTCTTTATGAATCAAAAAATTTTCGTAGAGTGAAATCTATCCTAAAGGCAAGCTGTTCTCCTTGGATGGCTGTGGGCCCATCACAGAGCACAAGCAGCAGAAACGTCAGTTGGTATTCAAATTTTATTGTTGTCAACCACTATAAGCAAAGTTTGCACAAGTACATTTTAGATATATTTGTACAGTTTCACTACAATGACTAACATCGTACATGCACTTATTATACATCCTGCATAAATACATGAAGTTGCTGACCCTAAGATTTACTTGCTGACTCGGGTCCCCTGGCCATAAGCCTTTGGTTTTCCTGAGCAGCTTGGTGTCATTTCTTCTTGACCTTCACTTCTTTTACCCTAATACACTTTTCTCTTAACTTATAAAAGAATTCTCCTATACATCTATTTTTCTTTTCAGCCATCCCTGTTAACATGCATAATGCCACCACCTCTTTGCTCACACTGTCCCATTTTTTATCCCACATTTTTCTCCTGCAATGTATTAACTCCTTACATTCTACCAGGTAATGGACAGTGCTCTCTTCATCCCAACAGAATTCACATAACCCTACCTCATTACTTCTCAACCCTTTCAGATATATTATTCCTACTCTCATTCATGCTATGCCTTCTCTTCCAGTTTTGTCACATTGTTCTATATATTTTTCCCTACCCCATTCTCTCTTTAATTGTTTATAAAATTTAAATGTTTTCTTTGCTTCTATACTTTCCCATATCTCCCACCTATCTATTTCCACAAGTACATAGTAATATTCACTGGGAATAATAAAAATACCTCTGTGAACAAACTTCCAGTGATATGCCAACAAAGACAGATGGTGTAAATGAAAGATCAGCAGCTGCATGCACCCTCATGCTGCCGTCTCTTACCCGCATGCACGCTCGTGCACTCGTAACTGTTGACGGATAAGCAGTGGTGCAGTGGCGGTTTTTGCGTAGTGTCATACAACTCCTTAGTCACATTTAGAGACAATAGAAGCTTACAGTCTTCACATGTATTTAAATACGAAATTATATTTTATGTAATTATGATACCAGTTATTCAGCCGTTTCTCTTAGGAAATTAACAGGCTAACACAAATATATAATATGCTCTAGGACAGTCTTATTAATGCTGTGCTGTATAGAACTGAATGATGATGATGATGATGATGATGATGATGAGATGATGATGATATGATGATGATGATGATGATGATGATGATGATGATGAGATGATGATGATGATGATGATGATATGATGATGATGAGATGATGATGATGATAATATTGATGATGATGTTAATAATAATCATCACAACAGACAAAACAATAACAACAACCATACTGTACCTGTTGTGTCCCATAACTGCTCCAGCATTGTGATTCTTCGTTCATCACCTTCTAATTTGTCGTAATCACTAGCATGGCAAGTGTCATAGCATGCTGGAGATTATATTTTCGTATCACTTTCCGGACCTTACTGCATATTAAACATTGTGCAGCATTATCAAATGGTGTACAAAAATAGGCCTGCTCCCATGAAGGGTTAAATAATGTAAGGGCAGAAGACCTTCGTGAACATGTAGCCATTTTGTAAACAACATCCATACACAGGTAACTAATGAGCCTATACTGATCACCCCATAAGCATAACAGGTTGCCCCTCTCTCCCCTCCACTCCCGCACTATAGTGCATTTGCTGGCACACTGCTTACCCAATACCCATTTTAGCGTGTTGTGAAGACCACTGATGTAAATAATGATTAAAGTGCTAACATTTTCTGTATGTTCAGATCAGACTTATCATTCATTGTGATAATGGAAATTCAAAAGTATCTTATGTCCTCCAAGCCAATACCTACATATGAATTACCATGAGATTATGTGCATTAAATTTTCTCATCTGATTCATGACTCCAGATATATCTTTAAAACAATCTTAAATATTTGAGACGTCATTCAAAGAGAATTTGCAATGTAGCAAACACTTTTAATTTCCTGGTTTCATAGTTATCCACTATAAAAGTTCACTTGTGCTTGATAATTGTTCTTTCACAGTAGTTGTGTGTAGGCATTAAGTTGTATCAGACTTGAAGAATTCAATGCCAGAATTGAATCATGGAACTTCAGCTCTTTTGTGTTATTCCTCTTACGCTGAGCCACCACAGTATATACACAGTAAAATCTCGTTAAACCAGACCAGTTTTGGAAAAAAAAAAGAATGTTCAGCGTATTAAATGAAGACTTCAAAGTATAAACTTGAAAGAAGCGTAGGGACAGTGAAGCATAAATTAGCACAAAAGTGAATCGAGAACAGTGTGAGTGAAGCTATGTGTCAATATGTTCTCGATTCACTTTTGTCCAAATGAAGACTTATTTTACAGATGATAAATTGCTTTTCTCAGTAGGTACGTTATTTGAATTCTCTTGCCAGCGGGCGAATTCATTGCAATCACCCCACCTGCTTGGGACTAGGTTGGAAGACAAACTTTGATAAAGTCTTGGAAAAGTTGTGGCCTGGTGTATGTGACTGCCAGAAAACAAGATAGAAGAAGAAGAAAAAGTAAGTGTTGAAGAAGATTTTATAGACATTTTTAAAAATATTGATTGCTGTTCCTGTTGATGAAGACATTGACAATTGGTTGCAAATTGACAATGATGGAGGCTATAAACCAATTACAAGGAAGGCATTATTGCATCATGCAGTGTTACTGAAAATGAAAATGAAGAGTATTTGATTCAGACAGTGATGATGAACCAGCTATGGTTATGACCGATGCACGAGCAGTAATTAGCCAACAGAGAAATTGATTATTTATTTCGAGAGTCAAGCTGAAACATTATCAAATAAACTTCTAATTTTAGTTAATTGATGGAAATTAATCATTTCTCCACACTAGTCGTATATAGGCTAAGATTTTTGATGGATAGATTCAACATGAAAAATTCAATGCCATGGCCAAGATTTGAACCACGGAGAATTTAATGTCAGAACGGCACGTTGGCTATGGTAGCTCAAAGGTTAAGAGCGACTGGACGGAAACCAGGAGATCCGTAGTTCAAATCCCAGCCATGGCATTGAATTTTTCATGTTGACTCTATCCATAAAAAATCTTAGCCTATGTACGGCTAGTGTGGAGAAATGATTAATTTCCATCAACTAACTAAAATAATAAAAGTTAAATGATGAAGTCTGGGACTCAAGTACTTACAACAGTAAGTCGCCACAAACGGTGTATCTCGGAAGCGAGAGCCCCTAGTGGTCTACCGGGGAAATATATGAGTCAAATGGAGAAGTTAATGTCAGGATGGCACGTTGGCCATGGTAGCTCAAAGGTTAAGAGCGACTGGACAGAAACCAGGAGATCCGTGGTTCAAATCCCGGCCATGGCATTGAATTTTTAATGTTGACTCTATCCATCAAAAAACTTCTAATGTTAAAGTGGATGCAAGATCCCGTGCTTATAAATGATAGACTAAAGTGAGACAGCAGAAGCTCACTGCCTTGCTTACTACTGACTAGTTTTTAGCTATATTATGTACAGTGCAAATACATAGGGTATTATAGTACATACAGTATAAGGTTTTTAGGTGAAAGTATGTCGATAGTAATTTCTAAACTCCATTTAAATATTTTTTCTTTTTTTATCAATTTTCCTCCAATCCCTGGATAACCCAGATTTTCGTTAACTCAGATCAGCCTGGTTCCAGATGATCGGGGTAAAGAAGGTTCTACTGTACTTGCATCACATATACCTAAAAGAAATCTGGGATATAGCCTACAGCATTAGCACTGCATCCTTTACTTTCACCCATAAGAGATACATGCACAGAGCAGTTAGGCGTGGCATGTGACTGGCACCTCAAAATCTTCATGGGCTTATTCTTTAAAATAGACATTGCCATGTATTTCCTCTATAAGCTCATGTTCTTCCCTCTATGCAATTTTGATATCATAGCACACAAAACTACCACCTGTACCAAAAAATGCACACAAAACTACCACCTGTAAATGTGTACCACCTAAAATTAATTGAACTTGAATACTTTTATCAAGTACAAATATAAATTATTTGTGGAAAAACAACTAAAGAAATTTTGACGTTGAGCTTAGCATTGCCAGCATCCATTTTCTTGTGGATTTTTTAATTTTAAGTTCTGTATCAGAATTATGCTTATAGATTGTTAAGTTCTGTACCAGAATTATGCTTATAGATAACTAGATTTCAGTCTGAGCAGCTTGGATTGTTCCTTCATAAATGTTCTAATTATGATTCATGTGTAGCTTGATTACAACATACAACAATACTATATTGTGCAGATCAATACTGTTATATAAAGATTGAAATCTGAATTTATGATGTAAAACATGCATATATTTTTCTTCAATGGTATACATGTACTGCTTGTAGCAGCTAAATAAAAGTGCAATGTAGCTTTGGAGAGTTTACTTATAATATTGTGTCATGAAGGTAAATGAATAAGTAGTATCTGCCTACTATTTTTAACATTTATTGCAGTACTTCTATACAGTTACCTCATTTTTTGACATAGTTCCCCTCTTTCCCAATGTACTTTGACCATTGCAGCATAAGTGCTGCCCTCAAGGGGGGGGGGGTTGATTAAGCAGCAGCTTCCTTCATCTCCAATGAGATGAATCAATGGTCCTTTAAAGCACCTGATTTGTCTGAGGTGAATTGATAATCCTTAAAAGTTTTTTAGTTTCGAGATCAACCTTATATAAAGATTGATTTATGACTTTCAAATCCAGTTTCTCAACAGATTGAGCAGCGTATGAACACACATTGTCATGTAACTAAAGAACTTCTTGCAATAAGAGGCATTTTTTGAGCAAACATTTATATAATTGAAAATAATGAATATATACATACAAACAGATTATAATAATAATTAGATTAACAATTATAATTGGAAATCTTGAAATAACTTGTGTTTTTGTTACACATTTACTTTACTCTTGCAGTTGGATTTACTCAATACAATACAAATAGCTATTGAAGAAACTGTTAGTGACCATGTTTGATCTATTAACTGAGAAATGGAATTCTATAATTGAATACGAACATAACTGAACTACGTTTCCACAATTTAGCCTACACACGGCCAGTGTGAAAGAATAATTAATTTCCATTAATTAACCTAATAGTGGTTTACTATATGAAGCCCGGGCCTTAAAGTACTTACAATATGTAAGTCGCCATTAAGGTAGTTGTCTCATGTGTGTATGAGAACTCCTAAGTGGTTTACCAGGAAAAATACGAGTCAGTTGGAGAATTTAATGTCATATCGGCATGTTGGCCATAGTAGCACAACGGTAGTGCGGCTGGACGGAAACCAGAAGATCCGTGGTTCAAATCCCGGCTATGGCATTGAATTTTTCAGTCTGACTCTACGTTTCCACAATTTAGCCTACACACGGCCAGTGTGAAAGAATAATTAATTTCCATTAATTAACCTAATAGTGGTTAACTATAAAGCCCGGGCCTTAAAGTACTTACATGTAGTAAGTCGCCATTAAGGTAGTTGTCTCATGTGTGTATGAGAACTCCTAAGTGGTTTACCGGGAAAAATACGAGTCAGTTGGAGAATTTAATGTCATATCGGCATGTTGGCCATAGTAGCACAATGGTAGTGCGGCTGGACGGAAACCAGAAGATCCGTGGTTCAAATCCCGGCTATGGCATTAAATTTTTCAGTCTGACTCTACGTTTCCACAATTTAGCCTACACACGGCAAGTGTGAAAGAATAATTAATTTCCATAACTGAACTAAGCTTGGTACAATGCAACATTACTGAAACTCAGACTCTAAATTATTCCAAATTAACAGTACTTCACTGTGGAAACATTCTCATAAAGAGCTTTCTTAAAATCAAGTTAATTAATGGTACTACTATTTCTCTAAAAATGCACAAGTCTCATTCAACTGTGCACTCCTCTTGAACAATAATTAACCCTTCCCGAGCGGAAACTCATATATGGGTGACGCGTCCAGTCGCCCACAAGCGTAAACCCTTATATGGGTGCGCAGCTATAGAGCTATTTTAGTCGGCTATTTATGTTCATATAATTAAGATATAGTGCCATCAGATGGCAGGAAATGTGCAACATTGGTGGTCGGTAAATCCCCGAAATTGCTTTGTCAGGAATTCCTTTCATTGTTCTCACCAGTGAAGCAATAAACAGTGCGGTGTTTGGTACTAGTAAGCCTCATTTTGTTTCGTTTTTTGGCATAATGGCAGTAAAGAAAGGGTTGACGGACAAGGAAATTGAAGCTTTGTTAAACCAGAGTGATAGTGATTTGTCAGATTTTGTGTTCAGTAATAATGAGAGCGAAATATGCGAGAATTCATGTGTGAGTGTGAGTGAGTGCGAGAGTGACTCAAGTGATACTGCAGACAACAGTACTCCTAGCTGGACAGAGGTGAGTAATTTTGACCCTGGCCCTACATCTGTTATACCAGTGCACAATATCCAACAGGGACTGATTCTTCCTTCTCACTTTGATGAGAATACTCCTCCCATAGACTTTTTCAGACTATTTTTTGATGACAACATTCTGAAAATAATTACGGATGAAACCTGCATTCAAGGGAACACAAAAAAACAACTGGCGACGCCTCCAACAAAGAAAGCCAGGATTGCATCCTGGAATCCTCCAACAATTGTTGACATAAAAGAACTAATTGGGGTGATTATTAACATGGGGCTTCACCCTACCTCTGATGCCACAGACTATTTTTCTACAAGTTGGGTAGATAAATTTCCATTTTTCAGTGATGTATTTTCTCGCGACAAATTTCTCCTTTTGTTTTGGAATCTTCATTTTGCGCATGCTGAGGGAAACAGAAAATTAACTAAAGAAGAATTTATTCAAAATTTAATGGAGAAAATACGGCAAAAATGCAGTTTATTCTATTCCCCAGGTCCATTTGTGTTAGTTGATGAGAGCACCATCAGTTTCAAGGGCAGAGTAAAATTCAAAGTGTATAATCCAAATAAACCAACAAAATTTGGGATCAAAGTTTTCAGCTTATCTGATGCTTCCAATGGGTATCTATACAATTTCCAAACCTACATGGGCAAAACTGAATCAAATTCTAATCTCCTGAAAACTAACCTTGTTGTAAAAGACCTGTGTTCTTCCCTCCTAAAGGATCCTCTAAACCCACCTAAAGGTTTCATGTTTACACAGACAGGTACTATACATCACCTGAATTAGCTGATGGATTGTGGAAAATGAATATGGTGACTACTGGGACAGTTATGGGCAACAGAAAAAATATGCCACACCAACTAAAGCCAGGAAACGTAAAGAAAATGAAGAGGGGTGAGATAAAAAGCTTCTGCAATCAGCAAAAGCTTGCTCTGTGCTGGAAAGACAAAAGAACTGTAACGGTTCTCAGTACCAGTCACAAGGGTGATAAAAACGAAATGACAGAGGTGCCTTCAAAATTTCCAAACCAGGCAGCAACATTGAAACCAAACATTATTTTGCACTACACTCGACACATGGGTGGTGTCGATAGAACTGATAATTATATTGCACAGTATCAGTTCTGCAGGAGAACATGCAAGTGGTATAGAAAAATGTTTTTCTGGTTGCTGGAAGTTTGCATTGTAAATTCGTACCTGTTATATACAATGCCTATGACAAGCAAATGTAAACCGATCCTGTCACATAGAAAATTTCGCAAGCATGTCGTCAGATCTCTGGTGGCGGAGCGAATAGGAGCACGGCAAAACAATGCTACGTCAAGTAAGGGTCGTATTTCACAGGGCCCAACTTTGGAAAGGCTAAATGGATTTCCACATTTCATGGGGAGAAGAGAACAAGGAAGTTGGGCAAATCCTTGTGTGGTATGTAAGGCCCAAAAACAAATAAAGAAAACAATATATTTTTGTGAAACCTGCATCTCCATGCCTCCCCTGCATCCAGATGTGTGTTTCAAAATATATCACACAAAAGAACAATATTAGGGAACGATTTTCATACCCCTGAACATTATATAATGTTTGTTATTCCTTTGCTTCCCTGTGTGAATAATACTGAGATAAAATTATCAGTCTAAAACCATAGATACCTGCTCCAGTTAGGTGTAAACTCACATTTCTATCAAAATTATGAATTATTATTTATTATTACCATCGGTTTTACAAAACATATGTTACATATACTTATATGACAGTATTTAGTTCCTGAACTGTTCCTAGTTTATGTGTGAACACGTGTGTATGTGTGTGTTAGAACTACAAGATGTGATGCAATATCCAAAAATGGTACTTATGCCGATTTTGCAGGAATATTTTTATGGAGTTTAACAAATCTTCACTCCTGTTGAACAACAGTGGTGGAATTCAACAAAAAACAAGGTACAGCATGTTTTTTAATACATTCGAGCATGAAATTATACTCTTACTTGTATTTTGAAGGGTTACATATTTTTATAAAATTACCTTCCGCTCAGAGCCGTAAAACATGTCCGCTCGGGAAGGGTTAATAGGACTACATTTGAGTCAATGGAAATACAAGGTCTAATAATACCAGCCAAGTACTATGAATTATTTACCTAAAAGAAGGATCTCACCCAACTAAATGTGTCTTATGTCATGAGTATAAAGATAGGTACTATTGTTGCCATGCACATAAAAGACTAGTTGGTCACATCTGTTGTATGTGGAGCACCGAGCCTTTAATATAGTGACGATGATCATCAGATTTATGTGACTCTCATATTTAATACCACTCAGATATAACCCAGGAGCTAATCCGAACAGCAGCTAAAGCTGAGCTCCACATAATCCTTCCAAGCTGCTTGGCATCAAAATAATTCCCGAAAGTAAAAACAAATAAAATAAAAAAAAAAAAAAAAAACACCAGGGTGCAAGGTGTTGCATCCTGTCCTTCAACCACTAGGTACATGTTTGTAACCTCATAAACAACACCAATCTAAAAACCCACATTTCACCCTACAACATCCTGAAATCTACCTTACCTGCGGTAAAACCCTTAACGGGTGGGCATGCAGCACAAACCTTCTGGCTATATACAGCCAGCCAGCACCACATGGCATGGCTGTTGTATGTGGAGCACCGAGCCTTTAATGTAGTGACGATGATCATCAGATTTATGTGACTCTCATATTTAATACCACTCAGATGGCTTATGAAGGTCACCACAAAGTTTTGATATAAGGGAAAACCAAAGTTAACTCAAACAGATTGCACCATAAAATATTCATGTTCTTTATGAGTAAAATGATCTAGTAGGTAGTATCCTTCTCACATTCCACAGTGTAATGGTTGATAAGCTGGTTTCCACAATGGAGCTAGAGAGAGAGCACTTCAGTGCAATTATTTCACATAATTTTAAAAGTGGTTTAAAAGAATTCCGAAGTCATGAGCATATAAAACCTTTTGGGGACTTTGCTCCTTCCCATGCCACAGTTTTTCAGTGCTTTCGTAAATTTTAAGAACTTAATTAAATAGCAAAGTTAGGAGCGGTCGTCCATGTGCAGCAGTAACCAAGGAAAAAATGCTATGGAAAAAAATTTATGCAAAAACAATCATGTGACATTTAAAGAACACCAGACAAACAGCTTTGCAGAATGGATTACAGCAGTTTCCAAAATATTACATGATTATCTCAGTGGGTATCTTAAAGTTGTTAATGGTGATGAAACTTAGATTTACCATAATAATTTGTAACAATTTGTGACAAATTTCACTTATATGTTTGAAAATTGACAAATCCTTCAGGACTAATTTCACAAGGTTTCCACTGCATCCACAGCTGACACACTGGCTGTTTTTCTATGGTTACTGCCACTAGGTGATGGATTGTTTGCTATCATTCTGCCATCTACCGGAAGCAAAACAAACTTACTGACTGAATCGATTGGTGGTACTTCAAAATTCATCATGCAATTTCTGTTTTTTGAGATATTTTCTCCCAAACCACTACATTTATTGGTACATTTAATTGTTTGAATAAGACTACCCAACATGAAATTTACCTCTGCAAGGGTAATATATGTTTTTCTCTTTCTTTTCTTTCCATCTAAAGCGCTTGTTACCAGAAAAATATGTAAAATATTTTCACATGTAGATTCTGAAAACGAGGCTTAAAATGGCACATCACAGTTTTGAGATATTTTAGATATACATAATCAAAATGAAATTTTCATACCAGCTGGTAAAATGTGTCATAGGTTGATTCTACCCTTGTCCTACACACTTACTTGCATCGGTACTAACAAAAAGTAAAGTTGAAAACATGCTGTACAATTTCACCAGGCTTCTACTTCAAAAGATCCTGACTTTCAAACAGATAAATCTGAAAGTGAAAAACATTTTGTAGAGCAAGTAGACCTGAATCATTTGGCTTTTGACTTAAATTTGTCAAAAGAAGAATCTGGAGGTTCCAGACTGCAGCAATAGGAATTACTTGCCAATGGTACAAAAATTATAGAATTTTGAAATAGAGATCAGAAATTTGGAAAATATTTTTCAGTGGAAGAGAATATAGTTCATGTATAGACATCAATGGTTTAATGAGTGAGCTAGGAATTGAGCATAATTCAGATGATTAGCGATTATTTACGAATTGAACAAAGTTCAGGTTAAAGGCTGTGTTCCTTCATAATGGTAACAAACTTCTATCTGTTCCAATTTTCCATTTTATAGTTCTTAAAGTTCTGAAAGTATGGCCAAAATTGTATGTATTTTAAAATAAGAGGTTCATTTTTGGAAAATATGTGGAGAATTTAAATGAAATGGTTTGCTGCTTGGATTACAAGGAGGATTCACAAAATATATTGTTTTTTTGTATTTGTGGTACAGCTGTGATACACAAAAACATTATGTGGTACAACAGTGGGGCAAGTAGCAGGAATATGTTCCAGGGGAGAGTAATGTAAAACATATGCAATTGGTCCAACCTGATAATATTCTTCTCCCTCCCTTACATATAAAACTTAGGCTGTTGAAGAATTTTCTTGAGACACTCAACAAGGACGGCAGTGAATTTACATATTTACAAGGAAAGTTTCCGCAGTTAACTCATGCAAAATTGAAAGGAATTTTTGTTGGACCTCAAATCCAAATATTTGTGAGGAGAAATTTCTGAAAATATGTTACACATGGTGGAAATAGCAGCTTTGCAATCATTTACAGTGGTTGCATGGTTTTCTTGAAACCACAAGGAAAAGAGCTAAAGTACTTTGATCTCAAATTTGTTGAAATGCTACAGAGACATAGGTTGTAGAATGTCTTTGAAAATTCATTTCCTCCATTCACATTGAGACTTTTTTTCCATAAAAATCTGGGTAATGTTGGTGATGAACAAGGGGAATGGTTTCATCAGGGTATTTCCATCAATGAGAAGAGGTACCAAGATCCTAAGGACCCAGTAATGAAGCAAGATTATTGTTGGCTTCTTTGAGGGAGAGCAGACAGTAGTGCAAGAGACAATCACATGCTATCAAGCACTTTTACGCTCAGTTGCAGGTATGACCCTTAACTTCATATCTTTTTAACCTGACGTGATAAGAGAGAATCACCTACCTTTATTGCAGAAAAATGTAATTTTTTTATAGTGTAATTGAATTTCAGAATTTATTTCATGGTTAAACGACCAAAAATGATGTGCCAGAATTGCCCATCTGTTTATCTTGTGACTTTGTGGGCTCATAGAATTAAAAGTCCAAGTTGCAGAAATTCAAAATGTGGTTTATTTCCGTAGAAGAACACTTACAGTAGCAGAATTACGTCATATACACATACTATTTTCCAAGGTCGTTGACCACAAACAAACAGCGTTCACAGTTACACTCTGTTTACAACAACTCTCGTTACAAATCCGTTTATGACTCTGTTTACTACTCTCCGCTGGCATGTCGCCTCTTATATATACCACTACTCATATCACAACAAATCGACTGTTCTCTATCAATCAAGATGTCACTAGAATGTTCCATTCACCTCACTTTATCTATTTTGGCATGCCTTTTATCTCCGCGCTATCTTTATCTGCTTAGGCAAACTGTTTATCTCCACCCGGCACTATCTGTCCCTATCTCTCTGCACCGAACCTTTTGTGTGCATCGCCGCAGCTGCGACACTGCTCCCTCCTCAAGGGTGGTCGTCCCGAACAGCACCATCGTAGCGGGCCAGACGATCCAGGTGTACCACCATTTTTCCTTCTGAATGCGGTAGACCACATCGTTAATCCTCTTTAGCACCTGGTACGCTTCTTGCCATGGTTGCTGAAGTTTTGGTCCGGGTAGGGCAGTACAACCAGACCAGGGCACCTTGCTGGAACCCTTGGCTGTTGGCTTGCCTGTCGTATCGGGTCTTTGCGATCGCTCGCTTTCTGAATCTTCCGAGAGGCATCTCATGCATGTCGTGGAGATGGTCCACCAGGTTCTCCACATACTCGGTTGCTGGCTGTTTTGCGTCCGGGGGGCTTCCAAAAGTCAGTTCACAAGAGAGGCGTAGCTCTCGGCCGAACATTAAGCTGGCTGGCGTCATCCCAGTGGTTTATGTTGACGAGCGGTAGGCCAGCAAGAACTGTGGCGCCTTGACGTCCCAGTCTCGCTGATGGCTGGCCACGACCTTCCTCAGGTGTTCCTCTAAGGTCTTGATGTACCTTTCGACCACGCCGTCCGACTGGGAATGTAGAAGTGTTGTGTGGGTCTTGATAATCCCAAGCGTTGCCAGTGCTTCCTTCGTCAGGTTGGATTCAAAATTGCTGCCATGGTCGCTGTGGATCTCTAACGGCACCCCAAAACGGCAGAACAGTTGCTCCACGAGGCAGTCTGGGATCGTCTTCGCCTCCTGGTTCGGGATGGCATACACCTCCGGCCACTTGAAGTAGTCTACGACCACCATCAGGTACTTATTGCCTCGGTCGGACACTGGCAATGGTCCAGCTATGTCGACGGCGCTCCGACGTTGTACTGCTGCATGCGACCCCGGCTCCTAGTTTGGAGCCCGAGACTCGCCGCGCACACGTGGCATTGACGGCACCACCTCTCAGTGTCTGCTCGGAGCCTCAGCCAGTAGTAGCGCTGTCGGAGTTTATCCATAGTGCGGTTTGCTCCCAGGTGTCCTGAAGCAGCGGCGTGTACTTCCTCCAAGACTTCCGGAACCTTACTTCGGGGAATAACCAACTGCTTCCTCGGGTGATTCCCATGCCCGGAACAGCACGCCCTCTCTGATCTTCAGTGAGTCCCACTGGGCCCAGTAGGACTTGTATGTGGCGCTCCTTGGTGCGATGTCCTCCCAGGTTGGTCTGCTTCCTGCCTCCACTTCCTTCAAGAGTGGCCCCAAGTCAGCGTCTGCCAGCTTCTCCCTCCTCAGCCTAGCGCTATCCCAGCCGTCCGCAGGCACTGCCGTGACCACTCTGACACCTGCGGCACGCTACTTTTCTTCCACTCTTCTGCACTGGCCGCACTCTTCTGGGCAGGGTCTTCGGGACATGGCGTCTGCGTTGCCTTGGCTCTTCCCTCTACGGTGTTCAGAGGTGAAGTCGTACTTCTGCAACCTCTGGACCCAGCGGGCTATCCGGCCTTCCATGTTTCTAAAGCGAAGTAGCCAGGTTAGGGCGGAGTGATCAGTCCTCAGGTGCTTGTGAAAGTGCTCCAAGGTATATAACACCGCCAGTAACTCTCGCCGGGTGACGCAGTAGTTCTTCTATGCCTTGGATAGCGTCTTGCTATAGTAGGCTATCACTCGCTCGTGGCCGTCCTGGATTTGTGATAGGACGCCTCCAATGCAATGGTCGCTGGCGTCGGTGTCCCCAACGAAGGCGCCACCTGGTTGTGGGAATCCCAAAATAGGAGCATTACACAATGTCTTCTTCAGCCGCTGGAAAGCGTATTCGGCATCATCCGTCCACACATACGGCCGGTGTTCTTCCGTCAGGCGGGTGAGGGGCTTGGCGATGGAGAACCCCTTTATGAAACGGCGGTAATAACTGCACAGCCCTAGGAAACTGCGCAGTTCTCCCTTATCCTTCGGTCGAGGCCAATTTCTGAAGGCCTGTGTCTTGTCCGGCTCTGTGGCCACTCCGGTTGGTCAGACTATGTAGCCCAGGTAGTTGACTTTCTTGCGGAAGAGCTGGCAATTCTTCGAGTTCAGCTTCAAGTTGGTCGCCTACAGTCTCTGTAGCACCTTGCTCAGGTTTTCGAGATGGTATTCGAATGTCTTGCCGACGATGATGATGTCGTCCAGATATAGCAAGCAGGCGTCATAAGTCAGTCCTCTTATCACTGATTCCATGAGGCGTTGGAAGGTAGCTGGTGCGTTGCAGAGGCCAAAGGGCATAACTGTGAATCGCCAAAGCCCTTGCCCTGTCGAGAATGCGGTCTTCTTGTCTTTTGGGTCCAGCGCTACCTGCCAGTAACCCGACTTCAGGTCCAGGGTCGAGAACCACTGCGCACCTGCAAATGAGCCCAGAGTGTCGTCAATCCGGGGTAAGGGGAAGCAATCCTTCCTGGTGACAGCGTTCAACTTCCTGTAGTCCACGCAGAAGCGTAGCTCGCCGTTCTTCGTCACCAGAACTACAGGGGAAAACAAGGGCTGTCAGACTCTACAATTACTCCTCTGGATTTCATATCCTCTAGCATATGCCGTACCACCGTTTGTTTCAACAGCGGAACGCGTCTAGCTGGTTGCCGAATGAACCGGGCGTCTCCGGTGTCGATGTGGTGGAGCACTCGGTCCGTCCGGCCGTAGTCGCTGTCGCCTTGGCTGAAGAAGCGCTGGTATCGTCTCAGCAGTTGTCGAACCTTCTCGAGCTGTTCTGCGGACAGGTGGTCGGCCGCCCTCTCCAATAAGCCTTCCAGTCGGGGCCCTACGTGTTGCATCGGCACCGGTACCTGGGTCTCGTCGATTGGTGTTATGCTGACCACGGGCTCGCCCGTCCCCAACTCCGTCCCGGCCTAGATGTCGTGATCGGTGTTCGTTGGGTTTAGCAGTCTCACCGGCACCTCCTCTCGGCACGGCAATAATGTCCTGGCTACACATAGCCCGTGCACAGGTGTCTTCTAGTCCAGCATCATGTTCTTGGATCGCTGGCAATCCAGTCGCGCCGTCACCACCATCTCGCTTCTCGCGGGGATAACCACGTTTTTCCTCAGGACGACCCTGAAGATTCCAAGGCGCTCTTCAGGTTGCCGGAATATCACTTCTCCATTGAGCTGCAGGACCTTCCTGCCGACGTCGACCGTCGCCTCGTGGCTCCTGAGGGCATCCAGTCTTAGTATCACCTCTTCAGCCACCTTCGCGACGAACACCCACAGACGCACGGCATTCCGTCCCAAGGTCGTTAGGGCGGGTTTTCTCCGGGACCTCCGGTTTCCTCCGCCATCTCATTCCACCGGTGCTCCATCTTCATCTCATGCATCATCAGTGTCACCGCCTGCGGTGCCGTATGTAGTAAAAGCGGGCGTTAAGCACTACACATTTCATTTAGGTGGTAACGGTGGCTTTACAGAGGATTTCCATGGAATATCACATGACTTATTTAACATATTAGCATTTATCGAATCAGAAATTTTTATAAATGGAATGTCCGTTTGAACTCCCTTATCATTTATGGTACATTTATTCCATTGCGCTAACTTAAGTTTATGTTCAATAACTCTTTTTAAATTTCTCCTAATTCGACTGGGAGTGTTTCTCTTAGGTTTCTTTTTAGAATCCTTGTCGGGTACTCTATCCATTAGTCGTAATTGGTCCTATTTATAGTCCTTTCCCAAAATAACTTATACGTAGGACATTCATTCCTACCCCCACATTGCTTTTTCCGTAAACTAAATGGCATACACGTTGCAGCTTGTTTGCTCTTGGAGCAATCTTTTCTGTCGTGATTGGATTCTCCACAATGTCCACAAACCTGTCGTCTCGTGCAGAATTTAGCGACATGTCCAAAATCCTGACATTTTGCACATTTGGCAACTGAAATAAAATCCTTGATACTAACTGATTGAAATCCTATATAAATGAGTTCCTTTTAAATAAGGATTTTCCTTATTTTAGGCAAGACTTCAACAACATGATGCACTGTTGCCCCCCCCTCTCTCTCTTCCCAGTCCTAAATTTGAAGCTAAACCCTTCCTCAAAATCTTTTTATCGAACAATTCTTCAAAATTTTGTTTATAAATCTCAAATTTGAAGCCGATAATGCATACATGGACATATTAAGTAAACATGGCCATCTGTAATTCAACTTAAGTTAATAACCAAACAGGCCATATAGATGATGCAACAAATGCTTAGGTTTATTGAAATCCCAAATTGTGACGTAGGACCAATCAGAATTAAGTATTACGATAACTTAGCAACCAAAACAACAAAAATAGAACCAATAATTTTATACTTAAATTCCTTCTTCTGGTTTAAACTCTCGAAGAGGCTAGACGCGTTTTCGGGAAAAAACTTCTTGAAACTATTAGAAGTTAATGGAGTTCATCATTTATGAACGTTTAGTAAACGTTTAAAATATACATCGAAGACGCGATGCTACGATAAATAATTTAAGTAAAAAACCGTTGCATCATTTATAAATAAAAGGAGAAAATTAATATATAGTAAAGGGCTATATACATCAGTGGCAAAAGTCGCATGTAAACAAGAAAATGATGTCGAGAAATATAATTCCAGGAAAGTAAAAAGGTATTATTTTATTCCATAGTTGCCCAAAAGTGAAATCCCTTTTGTATCGATACCACGCCTGAGAAGTTTCACATCTCATCGCTCGCCGCAGCTGCCGGAGAGAAGATTTATAGAAATCTTCGAAAACATCATCTTCACGGCTTTTAGACGAAAGGTTCATCGCTCCTACATCAAGGTAAGGTTTGGCTTCTACAAGCATCGCCACACCGAGGGAGCGCGAAACTTTTGTGCGTGTGCGGCGTAGACCTCACGACGGGGCGAATCCTTCTTCAGATGTGTCACCGCATCGTGTGATATAAATCCAAACCACGAGGGGAACCGCTCCAAATTTTAGAACTTCTTCTTTGATACCAGTCAAAACGTCATACATTATCATCAACGGATCTCTATTTCTTGGCTTCTCAATCTTCATAACTTGTCCTTTGAGATTTTGGCTATCAATAATCTTCTATGCATCTTCCTCTGTCTCCATAATTACAGTACTTTTTCCCGCAGGCCTTAACATTCGCATTTTAATTTTTTCTTGGGCAGGATTTAATTTAGTTATGATTTTCTGGATATCCCTATTTGAAGCGGATGAAACAAATACAGTACGTTTCTTCATATTAACTATCTTCTGGAACTCCATGGTCTTGGCTGCCGGAATCGGTTGAGCAGCTACTTGTGCAAATGACAGGGGTGCGGACTTTTCATTTAAAGATTTTTCATAAAAATCTTTATATAATTTGGCTTCTGTTACAGCCCTTTCCTTCTCTAACTTCATATTTTCTAATTATGTTTTATATTTCCCAACAATGCAAATATACACTTCTTTTTATCGACTGTAATATTCTCCGATGTAATTATGGTATTGATTTCCATAAGGGAAGCATGAAAACATGATCCCTGTTTTTCTTTATCACACTCCGTGATGTCTTGCGATCTTATTACTTTCCTTTCACAAACAGGAGACCTTCTTAAGCTTCTTACAGGTGTGAAAATTTCGCTTTCATTTACCTTTCTAGCATTATCTCTCCGAGACGTGCTGGCTTGCGCCACCGTATATTATTAGTACAATCTTCTCTTAACCACTAATTCAATAAACAAAAGCAAAAATAATAAATTTTGGGCCAAAACCCACAAATTAATACTGCTTCCAGAATCCGCAGTTTTATACTACTAAATATCCAGCGGGTCCTTATTACTATTTGCAAAATCGTGCCACCTCCTCGCATATGCTAATACCCTGATACCAGTCCAAATTAAAGTGCCTATTTTGGCCAAATTTTAAAAAAATGCGCTCAAAAACTTTTGGAACCTTATTTTTTAAGTGTTCCCAGTAAAACAACACTATTTTTACCACTACTTCCTCCAACTAGCCCCAAACTACTTTCACCACTATTCACTAACATAGTCCCTGGCTGCTGCTCCCGAAGACGTCCGTCCCGCTTGGTAGCCGGAGCAAGAATGACAAGCCAAGGAGACAGCGACTACGGCCGCACGGACCGAGTGCTCCATAACATCGACACCGGAGGCACCCGACCTATTCGGCAACCACCTACAACGCGTTCCGCTAGCGAAGCAAACGGCGGTACGGGACATGCTGAAGGATCTGAGATCCAGGGGAGTGATCGAAGAGTCTGACAGCCCATGGTGTTCCCCTGTAGTCTTGGTGACTAAGAAGAACGGTGAGCTATGCTTCTGCATGGACTACAGGAAGCTGAACGCTGTCACCAGGTAGGACTACCCGGATTGACGACACCCTAGACACGCTGTCTGGTGCAGTGGCTCTCGACCCGGGACCTGAAGTCTGGTTACTGGCAGGTTGCTCTAGACCCAAGAGACAAGGAGAAAACCGCATTCTCGACAGGCCACGGGCTCTGGCATCTGCAACGCACCAGCTGCCTTCCAACGCCTCATGGAGTCAGTGATGAGAGGATTGACTTCTAACGCCTGCCTGCTATACCTGGACATCATCATCATCATCATCATCGGCAAGACATTCGAAGACCATCTCGAAAACCTGAGCAAGGTGCTACAGAGACTGCAGGCGACTAACCTGAAGCTAAATGCAAATAAGTGCCAGCTCTTTCGCAAGAAAGTCAACTACTTGTCAACGTAGTCTCACAAACCGGAGTGCCCATAGACCCGAAGAAGACAAAGGCCGTGAGAGAATGACCTCGGCCAAAGGATAAGACAGAATTGCACAGTTTCCTGGGGCTGTGCATTTACTACAGCCGTTTCATAAAGGGCTTCTCCAACATCGCCAAGCCCCTCACCCACCTGACGGAAGAACACCGGCCGTATGTGTGGACGGAGGAAGCCGAAGTGGCTTTCCTGGAGCTGAAGTCCTATTTTGGGATTCCCACAATTAGGTGGCGAATTCATTGTGGACACCGACGCCAGCAACCATTGCATTGAAGGTGTACTATCCCAAGTCCAGGACGGCCACGAGTGGGTGATAGCTTATTACAGCAAGACGCTGTTCAAGGCAGAGAACAGCTACTGCGTCACCCGGCGAGAACTACTGGCGGTAGTAAAGACCTTGGAGCACTCCCACAAGTACCTGTACGGTCAGTCATTCCACTTGAGCACTGACCACTACATTTTAACCTGGCTACTGAGCATTAGAAACCTGGAAGCCCCGAAAGCACGTTGGGTCCAGAGGTTGCAGGAGTACGACTTCACCTCTGAACATGGTAGAGGGAAGAGCCAGGGCAACGCAGACATGTCCCGAAGATCCTGCTAGGAAGAGTGCGAACAATGCACAAGAGTGAAACAGAAGGAGCTTGCCACAGCTGTCAGAGTGGTCACGGCAATGCCTGCGGACGAATAGGATAGCGCAGGCCTAAGGAGGGAGCAGCTAGAGGACGCCAACTTGGGGCACTCTTGAGGGAAGTGGAGGCAGGGACAAGACCGTCCTGGGAGGACATTGCACCCAGAAGCGATGCGTACAAGTCGTACTGGGCCCAATGGGAATTGTTGAAGACCAAAGAGTGTGTGCTGATCCGGGTATGGGAATCACCCGATGGGAAGACGCAGAGGGAGCAGTTGGTACTTCCCCGGAGTAAGGTCCCGGAAGAATTGCAGGAAGTGCACGCCGGTACTTCAGGACACCTGGGAGCAAACCGAACCATCGACAAACTCCGACAGCACGACTACTGGTTGAGGCTCCTGGCAGACGCTGAGAGATGGTGCCATGTGTGCGCGGACAGTCGCGGACCCCAGACTAGGAACAGCGGTTGCATGCAGCAGCACAACGTCGGAACGCCTTTCGAACGCATCGCTGTCGACATAGCTGGACCATTCCCAGTGTCCAACCGAGGCAACAAGTACCTGATGGTGGCCGTGTATTATTTCACCAAGTGGCCGGAGGTGTACGCCATCCCGAACCAGGAGGCGAAGACAATCACAGACTGCCTCGTAGAGCAAGTGTTCTGTCGATATGGGGTGCCGTTAGAGCTCCACAGTGACTAGGGCACCAATTTTGAGTCTAACCAGACGAAGGACACACTGGAAAGATTTGGGGTGAACAAGACCCGCACAACACCCCTACATCCGCAGTCGGACGGCATGGTAGAGACGTACATTAAGACCTTAGAACATCTGAGTAAGGTCGTGGCCAGGCATCAGAGAGACTGGGACGTTAAGGTGCCACTGTTCCTGCTGGCCTACCGCTCGTCGACACAAGATACCACTGGGATGACGCCAGCCAGCTTAATGTTCGGCCGAGAGTTACGCCTCCCTTGTGGCGTGGCTTTAGGGAGTCCCCCGGAAGCGAAACAGCTAGCGACCGAGTATGTGGAGAACCTAGTGGACCATCTCCACGACATGCACGAGATGGCTCGTCAGAACATCCAGATGGCGAGTGAACGCATGAAGACCCGAAATGACAGGCAAGCCAACAGCCAAGGGTTCCAGCAAGGTGACTTGGTCTGGTTCTACTGCCCTACCCTGACCAAGGGACGCTGCCCGAAGCTTTAGCAACCATGGCAAGGACCGTACCGGGTGGTAAAGACGATTAACGGCGTGGTCTACCGCATCCAGGAGGTGCCCCGAGGAAAAATGTTGGTGGTACCCCAGGATCGTCTGGCCCGCTACGATGGTGCTGTTCTGAGGAGGGAGCAGGGTCGCGAATGCATTGTTGCGACGAGGCGGGGCATTCAAAGAGACGGACAGTACAGTGCGGAGATAAAAGCTTGCCAAAACGGCGGGGGAGAGGGAGACAGATTTGTGGAGAGTTCTTCTTTCTTCTAACACCTGATTGTTTGAGAACATTCCACGAATTTCTGGAATAGTGAGAAATCTATAACAAGGGAGCCGCCACCTGTCACGAGCAGTGAGCAGGTAATTGGACGCATGCGCGTGAACAGCTGTGTGAGCTGTGTTTGTGGTCGATGACCTTGCAAGCTGTATTGTGTATGTGACGTAATTCTGGACTGTCAGATTGATTTTTATGGAAATAAAGGGCTATTTTTAGTGTTTGTAAGCTTGACTTTTAATATCACGAACCCACAAAGTCCCAATATGGAATTCAGTATTAAGCAGAAAGAAAACTAAAGGAAGAAAACAAACAAGAAAATATATAAAATGTAGCTACAGTTCAAATAACATTTAATAATGATAGAAACAGAAAAGGACATTAAGTTTAAAATGCAAAACAGAAGAGGTTTTGGACACTTCAATAGAAGACATGATGATAGAATACCATAGGAAGAAAAAAGAAGAGGAACCTAGGAACAACTTGATGAACAATATAACCAAAGTCCTAAATCGGAAAATTGGACAGTAAAGATGGGAAATAATAACTACTAGAGAGTACAGAAGTGGAGTCATGATAGGGCTCTACATTAAATAACTAAAAGGAATGAGACAAGTACTTTGCATTTCTCCTGCTCTAAGTGACATCAAGAAAAAGAAAAGTTTCATCATTAGGAGAATAAAATTAAATTGTACTACCATCCATCCATCTATCCATCCATCCATCCATCCATCCATCCATCTATTGCCTTTTTACCCTCCGTGTGCAGAAGAGGACTTAAAAGTGGGTGCCTGGGACCGGACATCACGTCTGTCAAAGAGCAGAGGAATTCTGCATCTGAGAGGATATCCAGGACGAGGAATCAGTCCAGTACCTGGTAAGAGGTTGGAGAAATGGATGACATGAAATGTTGTTGCAAGGAAAGATGATTATGGAGCAGCTGGAAGAATGAATGGCCAGGGAAACTCAGAACCCAAAGAAGCCCAGCCAGATCATATTTTGTCCTCCGCATATTCTATAAGCAGTCCCCTGGGATTAAACCTAGACTGCCTTGGTGACAAGCAAGCAGTCTAACCACCCAATTTGTATTACCATGGATATTAAAATAGATGGTGCCATTGTTTTAAATAAAGAAAAGGAGAAACATGATAAAAAGTATCTGTGATAGCAACAATAAGGTTTCAAAATATTTAAATAAATAAAAATAAAAATTGGGAACATAAGATTAAAAATTGTAATGGCTTTTTCTATGGAAAAGAAACTCTGTTAGAAACTAAAACAGTGCAGATTAAAATACTAATAACATAGATGAACCTTTTCATAAGAACTAAGCAATGTACAGGGATTAGGCAGCATAAGATATGAAAGCAGAGTAGGGTATAATGCTTGTCCTTAATGCATATTCACTTAAGGTGGTAGACTGATAATATACAAAATGATAATTGGGAAGGAAAAAGGTGTCTCAGGCCTAAATTTAAGGTACCGCCACATTTGCTAGTTATGAAGAGATAAAAAACTTGGGGTAGACAGTCCTGGCAGGATCTGAACAAGTCCATTCCTTAATTACCTTACCTGTCAGTATATGAAAGCACCTTCATAACATGATAAAATCAAAGAAATGGATACATCTGGGAAGTATAGAATCAACAAACCTAATGCAGCATATGGTTAAAAACACAAAGGAAACTGGAAGTTAGGAACACTAATTAAAAGATGGAAAAGCCATTGTGCCTGGATGCAACTGATGTGCATTTCCATAACATGATTCCAAAAATGTCCATAGGATTTTGTTTAATGTTGCTTTATGGACAACCACATTCCTGTAAAATGAAGGGCATACCCATAGAAGAGTTTCAGCAAATAATGGGTTGCATAGTGCCACTGTGTGATACTGTTCTGCTGCTGCGACAAGCGGGAGCCGGGTGCATAGGCAAGAGAAAGAGAGAGGCTACGGAATTTTCTGTGTTTCTCTTGCCGCCGCGAATGTTCTCGGAAGGTCTACGGCATTCTAAAAACAATAACTGGAGGTATAAATACCGGCAAAGTGTTAGAAGGGCCAGTTGTGTGATGGTTATTGAGACAGTGGACGTTTGAAGTGTACCGCAGTGATTTTTCATTTGTTTGCGTGCGGCGAAGCACCGAGTCGACCTTGAAGAGAGCTGATTATCAATTTCACATCTTTTTACTGCAATAGTTTTCTAAATGTCTGAAAACCAGACTTTTGATTCTAGTAACCCATGCAGTCACATTTGGTGTCAGTAGTGGAACACAACGATGGAAGCTGCATTGGCGAAGTTCTTAGAAGAGCTGACAGAAATGAAAGCACCAAATAACAACCTCACCGCCAAGATGGAAGAAATGAAAGCGGCAAATAACCTCACCACCAAGATGGAAGAAATGAAGACAGCGATTGACCCCCTCGCTACGAAGACGGAAAGGACAAATAACAACCTGGCCGTGAAGATGACCGAAATGAAGGTCGAGTTAACCATGGGAATGAAAGCGGCGAACGACAGCCTGGCCACAGAAGTGAAGGCCGAATTAACCGAAATAAAGGCTGCGAACGAGGCCCTCGCCGCCAAATTTGAAGAGCAGTTGACCGGCCTGAAGGATGACGTCACGGAGCTGGGCAAGCGGATGGGTCAAGTGGACGAGCGCGTCGAAGACCTGGCAAACCGCGTTAACGACTTAGACGCAAAGGCCGACAGTAACACCAAGTCCTTGAACGCCATGGTGGAGGACGTCGCCGGCAGAAGACTGAAAGATCTGAAGGCCGACGCGCTGGGACACAACATCTGCTGGCATCAAACCATCGAAGTACGACGGTACGTCAACTTTTGAAGGCTTCCGCCGCCAATTCGACACAGTGGCCAAGCACAAGTGGTCGCCAGAGAAAGAGGCCACACAGCTAATATCCAACCTCCAGGGACGGGCTGCAGTGGTGTTGAACGCGATCCAGACAGCGCGGGGGGGGGGGGGCAAGGACATCTGGGAGGCCCTGGAAAACCGGTTCCGAAACCACCGCTTGGCCGGAGCGTACCGCAGCCAACTAATATCTAGGACGCACAGCCACGGGAAGCACTGCGGGAGTTCGCCCTGACAGTCGAACAGCTGGCCAGCAAAGCCTTGGTCGACCTCCCAACCCGATTCGTATCCCGAGAAGCCGCCTACAACTTCGTCGTCGGGGTACGAGACACCGAGACACGTCAGCACCTAATGCTCAGAGACTATAAGACCATCCACGAGGCGCTAAGGGCCGCATTAAGGATGGAAACAGCCAAAGTGACGGCTACCCCGACATCGAAGACAAGGAGTATCCGCTACGATGCAGACCGAAGAAAAGCTCAGGAACGTCGACGAAGACCAAGTGGGGTGTATTGGGGTGTGGCAACCAGGACTCCTGGAGAAAGACTGCCGACACCAAGAAGAGCAGCCGTAAAAACGAGTAAGGGCCGCAGTGGCGAGGGGCACATCGGCGCCGTCGCCACCATCCCCTCGAGTAACACTGCGCGCTGTCAGCCGACGTACAATGAAATGTGTAGTGTTTAACGCCCGTTTTTACTACATACGGAACCGCAGGCGATGACACTGATACATGAGATGAAGATGGAGCACCAGTGGAATGAGATGGCGGGAGACACCGGAGAACCCGGAGAAAACCCGCCCCAGCGCCGCGTTGTCCACCACAAATCTCACTTTGCGGTCGCCTGGGATCGAACCCGGGCTGGCTTTGTGAGAGCCAAGCGGTCTAACCACTGACCCATGGCGCGGCCTACCGACGTACAGATGACAGCCTTATCGCGGGCGGTTGGGTGAAAAGGAGGCCGTGCCGCGTGCTTGTGGACACCGGGGCAGCCGTTTCCATCATCGGACCTGACGTAGCCAGGGATATGCCGTCGAGAAAAGCGAGCCGACCATACCAGCTAGTGACGGCATCGGGAGACACCTTACCCCTGGAGAGGAAAGCTCTACTGCAGTTGACCTTGGAGCGGAGTGCCTTGCGTCTATGGGTGTTCGTCGCGAAGGTGGCTGAGGATGTGATACTGGGACTGAATACCCTTAGGAGCCACGAGGCGACGGTCAACGTCCGCAGGAAGGTTCTGCGGCTCAAGGGAGAAGAGGTGATACTTTGACACCCCGAAGAACACCTTGGAATCTGCAGATTCCTTCTGAGAGAAAACGTGGTTGTCACTGCGAGAAGCGAGGTGGCAGTGACGGCGCGACTAGAAGGCCAGCGGACAAAGAACCTGATGCTGGACCGGAAGACGCCTGAACACGGACTCCGCGCAGCCAGGACATTGTTGCAGTGCCGAGAGGAGGTGCCGGTGAGGTTGCTCAACCATCAGACACCGATCACGACATCCAGGCTGGGACAGAATTGGGGATGTGCGCACCCATGGTCAGAGTATCGCCAATCGACAAGACCCAGGAGCCGGTGCCGACGCAACAACTGGGGCCCTGGCTGGAAGATTTACTGGAGAGGGCGGCCGACCACTTGATCACAGAACAGCTACAGGAAGTTCGACAACTGCTGAGACGATACCAGCGCGTCTTCACAGAAGGTAACAGACTACGGCCGCACGGACCGAGTGCTCCACCACATCGATACCGGAGACGCCCGCCAATTCGGCAACCATCCAGAGGCGTTCCGCTGGCAAAACAAGCGGCGGTACGGGACATGCTGGAGGACATGAGATCCAGGGGAGTGATCGAAGAGTCTGACAGCCCTCTGTTCCTCTGTAGTCCTGGTGAAGAACGGCGAGCTACGCTTCTGCGTGGACTACAGGAAGCTGAACTCTGTCATCTGGAAGGACTGTTTCCCCTTATCCCGGATTGACGACACCCTAGACACGCTTGCTGGTGCGCAGTGGTTCTCGATCCTGGACCTGAAGTCGGGTTACTTGCAGGTGCCTCTAGCCCTGAGAGACATGAAAAAACCGCATTCTCGACAGGCCAAGGGCTTTGGCAGTTCACAGTTATGCCCTTTGGTCTCTGCAACGCACCAGCTATCTTCCAACGCCCCATGGAATCAACAATAACACGATTGACCTATGACACCTGCCTGCTAAATGAAATATGTAGTGTTTAACGCCCGCTTTTACTACATACGGCACCGCAGGCGGTGACACTGATGATACATGAGATGAAGATGGAGCATTGGTGGAATGAGATGGTGGGGGAAACCGGAGGTCCCGGAGAAAACCCGCCCCAGCGACGTGTTATCCACCACAAATCTCACTTTGCGGTCGCCTGGGATCGAACCCGGGCCGCCTTGGTGAGAGCCAAGCGGTCTAACCACTGATCACGGCGCGGCCACCTGCCTGCTATATCTGGACATCGTCGTTGGAAAGACGTTCGAAGATAACCTGAGCAAGGTCCTACAGAGACTGCAAGCGACCAATCAGAAGGTGAACGTGAAGAAGTGCCAGCTCCCGCAAGGAAGTTAACTACTTGAGCCCCATAGCCTCACCAACCGGAGTGACCAGAGACCCAGAGAAGACATGCTGTGAGAGATTGGCCTCGCCCGAAGGATAAGCGGGAAGTGCGCAATTTCCTGGGGCTGTGCAGTTATTACCGCCGCTTCATAAAGGGCTTGTCCAAAATCGCCAAGCCCTCGCCCGCCTGACTGAAGAACACCGGCCTCATGTGTGGATGAAGGACGCCGAAGGCGCTTTCCAGCAGCTGAGGCAGACACTTTGCAGTACTATTTTGGGATTCCCACAACCAGGCCACAATGTCTGATAATGTCCCTGCATTGTGGACACCGACGCCAGCGACCATTGCATTGGAGGCGTCCTATCCCAAGGTCAGGACGGCTACGAGCGGGTGATTGCTTACTACAGCAAGATGCTGTCCAAGGCAGAGAAGAACTACTGCGCCACCTGGCGAGAGCTGCTAGCGATAGTGAAGACCTTGGAGCACTTTCACAAATACGTGCACGGTCAGCCATTCCACCTGAGGACTGACCACTTCAACCTAACTTGATTACTTAGCTTTAGAAACCTGGAGGGCGAGGCAGCCTGTTGGTCCAGAGGCTGCAAGAGTATGACTTCACCTCCGAACATCGTAGAGGGAAGAACCACGCCAATGCAGACGCCATGTCCCGAAGAATCTGCCCAGAAGAGGGGCGGAGCGTGCCACAGCTGTCAGAGTGGTCACGGCAGTGCCTGCGGACGAATAGGATAGCGCAGGCCTGAGGACGCACACTTGGGGCCACTCTTGAGAGAAGTGGAGGCAGGGGCAAGACCAACCTGGTAGGATATAGCACACAGAAGTGCTGCATACAAGTCGTACGGGGCCCAATGGGACTCACTGAAGGCCAAAGAGAGCGTGCTGTTCTGGGTATGGGAATCACCCGATGGGAAGACGCAGACAGAACATTTAGTACTTCCCCGGAGTTAGATCCCGGAAGTCTTGGAGGAAGTGCATGCAGGTACTTCAGGAGGACACCTGGGAGCAAACCGAACGATCGACAAACTCCCTCAGCGCGACTACTGGTTGAATCTCCCGGCAGACGCGGAGAGATGGTGTTTGTGTGTGCGCGGACAGTCGCGGACTCCCCCAGTTGGCCGGTTTTGATGGTGCTGTTTGGGACGCCTAGCCTTGAGGAGGAGGCGGCAGTGTCACCATGTGGTATTGTTGTGCTGCCGCGAAAAGTGGGAGCCAGGTGCATGGGCAGGAGAAAAAGAGACAGAGAGAGGCTCCGGAATTTTCTGTCTTTCTCTTGTCGCCGCAAGATTTGATTCTACATAACCCACACAGTCACAATAGCTTTCAATTAAGATGAACATAATTTATTATAGTATAAACCAGCACAAGTTATATAGGTAGTTCCATTCATTCATTTGATTTAATATAAAAGAAAATACATTAATTCAGGGTCGGTTAGATTCACACCATCTGACTTGCAAAAACTGTACATATTTCAGGAAACCCTCTTCCCATCTTCAGCTTATAATCAACTCGCATAAGTTCATAATTTTTTTTTTTTTTTTTAAACTATATGGATGCTTTTCCATGCAAAGAGCTCAGCTCAGTTGGGTAATTTGCCGTTCTAAGAAGTTGGACTTCTAGAATAATTATCATGGTGGTTGTTCCAAAAATGTGCTGCTATGGCTGATTTTCCAATTTGTTTGTGTTTTATACAATGGAGGTGTTATGCTGGTCTAGTTTTCAAGCATTTTTGAAAGTCACTTCCACCATATTATTCCAGAAGCCAACCTTCTTAGAACAGCAAGTTACCCAACTGAGCTCAGTATGGAAAAGCATTCATATCATAAAAAAATGACATTCATGAATTTCAATTTCTCGTCATTGGACCAGCTCAGCAAATTCACACTGCCACCATTTCTGTTAAACCTGAAGATTGGAACAAAGTTTCCTAAATTGTGTCAAATTTTTCCAAATAAGATATAGTGAAACCTACCCATCCCTTAATTAATTTGAATAATCTCACTGTTCTAACATGTTCAGTTATTAGTGAAAAATAATATGTTCAATTCAGTATACATATTAACAAATACACATTCATATGTATATGTGTTTGGAGGAATTTAGTAACAGTGACGTCAAAATTAATCTCAGAAACTTTGAAATGCCTTTGAAACTAGTCTCTCATTAATATAAACAAGTAAGTGATGAGTATTAATAAACCAACTACAAATAGTTTCTGAGATTAAATACACATTCTTTAGAGTAAGTGAGTGAGTATGCAAGTTGGGTTTAAGGGCCCATTGACTGCTAGGTCATTTAGGCCTATACCTTCTAAAGACATACCAATTTTTCATATTCCAAAAAGCCTTTATATGCAATAAATCTTGGCCTTTTGAATCTGGAAAATGAAAATGCTACAAATAAACATATAGACAGGTAACATCAATATCTTCATCACATGGATACAAAATTACAATGATATAACAGCACATAAGAAGGAACAATGGTATAAGTATTGCCAAACAATTTGGCATCTTAATTTTTCAAATAACAAACAAAGGAATGAGTTACTCTTTTGTGACTCCAATCCACCTCACACCCTGGCTCTTGGTTCCACTCAGCAGTAGGTAGGTAAACTGACGTTTGCAGAAAATTGATCCCCTAACACTGTACAAGCCCAGCTATATCACTATAAGTTATATATCACTGCAGTCTACTAAAGGCTCTATGCTCGACAGTTCACCATTACTGTTACTGCTGCTTTCGTTACTGCCGCTATCTACACCTGTGATTACAATACTTTGTTTTACTTTCAATTATATGTTCTCATTCCCAATATTCCTTTTCTATTAATTATTAAATTATAGATGAGTCATATTTATTACACATCAGCTTCACTTATGTACCTATTTTGAGGACAAGTTTTGCAAACCATCGTTCACATCATTGGCTCTAATGTAATAAATATGACTCATCTATAATTTAATAATTATTTTGCTTCACTGTGGTGTTCCAATACAGTTAAATTTTGATACATTCCTTTTCTAGTTTATCTTTGTGGTTGCAAATATTGTTTCATTTATTTTCCCCAGCTTTTACAAACTTTTGCTCACAAAGAAGTTGAACTTTCAAAGTTTAAAGCTTACATTATTAGCACTCACCCACTGCTTGACATCAGTCCAAATGCATTCAATAGGGTTAAGATGGGCTTGATAAGGAGGAAGTCTTAATACATAGTTCACCAGTCACCAATATTTTGTCTATGACAGATTCTTTTCTCCCTCTGGGCTTATGCAATCTTACAATTGGACTTTAAGCAAGATCCATCAAATGCAATGTATCTTGCACGTAACCAGCTCTTCATGGTTTCTTTATTGGAGTTTGACCTTGGGACCTGGTCTTTCTGTATGTTATGATAGGGTGCTTACCTATCTTAAGCATTGAATTTGGTTCTAAATTTGAGATTAAACTTTGTCTAAGGCAACGTACAAAGTTTTCATTATTTTGCTATTTGCAATAAGTAACTGAGTAATCTCACTGACCGGGCAGGTTAACTAATGACTTGTTTCCGGTGCTTAATGAGGGTGAGAGGTGTGAGGTCTAAGACAATATTTACAACCCTTGCTGGTATAGGCTCCACTAGTTCTAAAGAATTTTTCACATGCCAAATTGTTTGGCAATACCTATAGCATACAATGATTTGAATATAGTTTTGATGTATTTTACATAACAAATAATTCAACATATAATTATTCAGTTGGTTGAATATAAGGACTAACTACATTTGCAAAAGAATTTGTAATGATCCATACTAGCTCACTTTGGTCCAAACAGATATGTAATGCACCAGTATCACTTTTATTATAAAGTTATGTGAATCCACAGTTCAGACAATGGCATTACCACTGCCAAACACCAGAAATATTGCACACCCCATCATATTAATTGCAGCTGTAGCTTGAAATACTGCAGCCCAACTGTTGGTAGCATCCAAGATAAAACCTGCTAAGTACACTCCCATGAAACCTGGAAAAAATGTCCAAGGTCAGATTCTCAATGGGTGTAATTTTGAGTTGAACTAGTACTCACTGCTCCGTATATTGCTAGTACTTAACTAAAATGTGTTTCATCAGGACCTTCCTAACATCAAGTAATATCGACAGAGGATGTCAGGAAGGTCTTAATGAAATGCATTTTAGGTAAATACTAGCAATATATATAGCACTGTGTGTTAGTTCAACTCAAAATTATATTAATTTTGTGCTTCATTGTATCATAACCCTTATTCATAGGAATCTCAATAAGTAATTTATCAATTTTCTAGGACAAAAATAAATACCAGCTTATTTTGAAATAGTGATGAGACAAAACAACTATTTTTGATACTCTAATTTTAGGCATCAATACTTGATACTTTATAAAAAGCTGCAAAAATAATAGCTTGCTCACAGAATTAGCTTTATTATGGCAGATGCAAAATTTAATGGTAGCTGAACGTTGACCACTAGCAGCGAAGCGTGACATAACCATGTGTCAATTGGTGGGGAGAAGCTATATGCAGTAACAAGACGAAATGGAAAAACTTTATAGGGTATTACTGTAGCTGCCAAGTAAAGATAAACAAGCATTTCATTGGATGTTGTGTTAACCAGCACCTCTTGCCAACCACCATTCAATTTTGCATGTCATAGTAGTTTCCTGTGTATAAATGCATGCAACCAATTTTGTTTTTGCTCATTTTTATGTTCTGAACATGATGGGAAACTCTTACTTTGTTTATTCAAAACAGCTTCTGTAATCTTCACCTAGTATATGAATGTAACATGCTTTTTAAAATTTGTTGTATGACTTACCATCTTGCCAAAATATTTTTCTTCATATTTTAACGCTGCTGTGTTATTATTAGTACTCTCTGTTTAAAACTATTTCCTCAATTCACTCATGTTTTATTCAGTAGAACCATTATGTGTTGGTAAAACAATATATATATATTTTTTTTAAATTTACATCGTCGTTAAGTCATATAGGGCGATGAATGAAATTGGTGAAATGATGCTCAAATGAGTCCAGGGTCCATGGAGCTTAGAGCTATCATACATTCGTCTTTAAGGATAAGGGAAAACCCCGGAATAAACCTTATCCAGGTAACTCACCCTGACCGAGATTCCAACTCGGGACCTCTTGAACATGAGGCAGACACGCTACCATCTACGCTACTGAGGCGGGCATTTTGTGGAAATTAATCATACAGTATACCTGCAAGGTACAGTTGTGACCCAAGATTCACTTGTGAAACACAAAGTAACAGATGAAAGGAAAGAACAAATATTGTATGTGCTGTATTAACTCACGTCTTCTGTTGGTTCAACAGATTTTGATGTAATGTTTGAGAGTGAGATATCAACCCACGCTATTGCAGAAATGTGATTTGTTGTATCAGCTAATTCAACTTC
This sequence comes from Mantis religiosa, assembly GCA_030765055.1. Taxonomy (NCBI): domain Eukaryota; kingdom Metazoa; phylum Arthropoda; class Insecta; order Mantodea; family Mantidae; genus Mantis; species Mantis religiosa. The sequence continues at coordinate 310,572,551 of CM060950.1, forward strand.
ATTGGCAACTCAATGCTGCATATACAAATATAATAATTTGTAACATAAAACTTCACTTAAGAACTTAAGAGGAATTTCATAAAGAATATAAACATATTATTAATATTGCTTTAACCAATGGTTTTAATAAAGACTTTAAACATAAAAAAATTGAAAAATTTAAATATATATAAAAAAACTGTTAATGATATTTCTACCCTTAAAAAAAATTAAAAGACGATTATAATTTTAAAAATGTACTTACCATCCTTGGGTTAATAAATATTTTCAAATTTTTTTTAAAGAGTTTGGTATAACTTAAGTTCCTCAAAATATAGTATTAAAAATTTACTGTATTTCTCTCAAAAAGTTAAAATTCCTAATAATAATAAAAAAATCTGATATTTATCAATTTAATTGTTTCGACTGTGATAAAGTTTATATTGGAAAGACAAAACGTAATTTGGAAACCACAATGAAAGAACATTTTTATAACATTAAGTACAAACAAACTGATAAATCGGCTGTAGCAGATCATTTTTGGTCCTTTAACCATGAAATAAATGCAGAAGTTAAATTATTAAAACAATTAAATAGTCCGATAGATTTGATGGTTTGGGAAAAGACATTTATTTTATAAAATAAACATTGCATAATGAATTTTGAAATACCAGCAGTCGATTCTGTTTTTAAATTTGTTTCATTTTCAGATTTTGGTAATACTGGCAAAAATATGGAAATCATTGGTGAACATAACCTTGACAACAGGGTTGTTAGCTGATGATGTGAGAGATTTTGTCACGAAATCACGATCCTATTCAATTAATAAGAAAAATTCCATCATTTCTTATAAGATAAGTGAAGTTTTATGTTACAAATTATTATAATTGTATATATTTGTTTACTTCACTGTTAACAGCTTCATATTTTATGTATCAATGCTGCATGTTACATGAGTACCTTTACTTCTTTTCCCATTGTTTTGCAAGATTTTATTTAGCACTATGGACTGTTGTATTCATTGAATCACAGAAAATGCAATCAAGTTCTTGATAGAACAATAGTCCAACTCTTTGAAGACAAGAGTAAGGCATAATGTGAGATGATAATGTGAAGATGTTGACTGCCTTCATTCCTTATCTAGTTAAATGCAATAACTTTCAATAATGCAAAACTTAAACATTTTAAAGAATCGAAAAAGTATCAAAGCTTTGCCTCAAAGTATTCAGTTTAAAGCACACTGGCTCGTCAGAATCAGAATGGAAATTTTCAGTGTCTCTCTTCCACAGAAGTTTAAATGCTTACTCTCCAAATATTCTGACAGTAAACTTAAGTTAAGTCATTAAACATGATAGGGTACAGCAATGAAAGCTGCAGCTCCTTAGAAGGATATGAAAATGTTACTGTGTCTATCAAATGGGGTGATGTTTGTCCTTGAATGCTACTCGGCCAGAAACCAATCGGAGTCCTGCCGTGTTGTCACAATGCATTTCCCATAAGTGAATCAAACCATCCATAAATATTATTTGCGCTAACATAAAAATTTAAGTTTGCAAAAAGTGACCCATGAGAAGGTAGGGAGTAGTGTTTCTAACATAACCCTAAAAAACTCCATATTTTTAGCTCAAGTAGTTTTCATAATACAAATAAATAAAATACCAATATATTATAACTGTGCATTGCAACGTAAGCACTGTAATGATCATCACTATTGGTATGTATGTGTATACCTATATTTGTAATTATTCAGAACTGATATATAAGCTATTGATATGATGTACCAAAAGAATTTCTTTGAACAAGCCAAGGTGTTTATTAAATTTGAGAAAAAGAGCAAACAGATAATTTTCTACACAAATATAATTATTTGTAACAAAACCTTCACTTATCTTTTGAAACTGATGTAAAACTTTTCATAAACTCTTGTTTACATTCTCAATCACAGTTAATCTCATTAACTGCAATAAATCTCACAATTTATTGAAATTTACATCAGTTTCAAAAGAAAAGTGAAGTTTTTGTTACAAATAATTATATTTGTGTAGTATTTGTTGCTTCACTGTTAATAGCTTCATTTTTTACATAAGATCATTTCCTGTTAGCTAGCTAGTGTGGGTTTGGGGCGCACAATTGCTGGGGTTATTAACGCCCTAACACTAAAAATTAAAAAGTAAAATTAAAGGAATGATTGCTGTTGTCTAAATGGTTAAAAGAGTAAAACAACACTAAAACAGTGCCAGTAATGGTAGAAGCTATAAAAACTAGTTGCACTATCGGCTAAACAGCATAGAAATCTGATGGAGCATAGAAGCAAGTTAAACACACCAGTCCAAGCCACTTAGGTGTATAAACCGTAAAACTTGCTCCACAGCACTTGAACTGCCTGCCAGTGTCGCTGGCAGGCCCAAAGACACATGTAAAGGAGTTAAAAACTGACACTGGGTTAAAATATGCTGCACCATCAAAGGCTCACGACAGTGAGGACAGATCGGTGCAGGCACAGCACGCAATAAATTACTATGACTAAAACAGCAGTGCCCAATATGTAATCTCGCTAAAATGACTCCCTTTGGCGACAGCCGCGCGAGGAAGTACGTCAGGACACAGGGAGGGGCTCACCTCCCGAAGTTTGTTCCCCTGAACAGCAATCCAAGAAGCCTGCCAACGGGAAGTGCTAAGACCCCATGAAACAAGGCTAAAATCTTCAGAAGGAACACTAGAGCTAAAAGACCTGGCGCATGAAATTGCAGCCTTTGCAGCGATGTCAGCAGCCTCATTACCTGGCAGGCTGACATGTCCAGGAACCCACACACAAGACACACTATTGCCAGCATTAGTGAGCAGGTGAAAGCGATCCTGAACACGCTGTACATGTGGGTGGTAGGCGTACAGCAACCTGAGGCTCTGGAGGGCACTTAAGGAATCAGAACATATCATCCAGTGCTGCAGAGCTTGCCTGTCAATATATAAAAGAGCTTGGTCGATGGCGAACAGCTCAGCGGTAGAAATGAGCACTGCGATAAAAGGCAAAATTTAAAACTTCGGTCGCTGTGTATGAAAGCACATCCTACCCCTTGATGGTCCTTGGAGCCATCCGTATATATAAAATTATGGTGCACAAACTGAGCTTTAAGCTCTAAAAATGATAAAAGAATAGTCAAAAGGGGTGTCGTCAACTTCGGCATACCCATTAGGCTCAGATCTATGGGGATCTCCGAGTGGAGCCGGGGGGACATCGGGTTTCTCCCCTGTGAAACAGTGGCGGTAAAGTGACGCCCAAGAGCCAAACACCAGGAGAGAGTAACGCCAGAGAGCGTGTTGAGTACTGATGATCCAAGTAGTCGTTAAAAAAGAGAATAGGATGGAAGTCCTGGCAGACCGAAGAGTTTGAAGGTGTAACTGCACAAAAGATCATTGCGCCGATAAGAAAGTGGTGGTTCGGCGGCTTCCGCACTCGCTCACAGCTGGCCTAATTGGAAAGGCGCCAGTACTCAACCTGATTCCGCGGTGATGAATAGGATCCAGGCGAGTTAAAATCGACGGACGAGCCGACGAATACACGAGACAACCTTAGTAGAGTTTGGGGCAAACCAGGCAGCGATAGTCTTAAAAGTACACTCTGATCAGCGTCCCAGGATGTGCCACATAAAACACGTAAAACGTTAAGAGAACGTTCAGATCTTGCCCTTATATATGTAATATGCGAAGACCAGCAAAGTTTCCTGTCAAAGATCAATCCCAAAAATTTCACCTCGTTTGCGAAAGAGAGAACATCTGGACCGAAGTATAGAGAAGGCGAAAGAAACGCCTTCCGGCGCCAGAAGTTAACGCAGAGGGTTTTCTCGGCGGAGAAACTGAAGCCGTTTTGGACATTCCAAGTGAAGAGCCAATCTTGACAGGCTTGGAGGCGGCGTTCCAACAGACATATCGGCTGAGAGCTGCAGTAAATAGCGAAGTCATCGAGAATAAAGACGGCGAAACTCCAGGTGGAACACACGCCACAATGGGATTGATGGCAATAGCAAACAGTGTGACGCTAAGCACCGAGCCTTGCGGTACCCCGTTCTCTTGAATAAAAACACGGGATAAAATTGAAACCACGCGCACGCGAAAAACTCTATCCCGCATGAACTCTCGAATGAAAAGGGGTAGACGTCCATGGATACCCCAATGGTGCAGTATACGAAGAATACCGTACCTTCAAGAAGTGTCGTATGCTTTCTCAAGGTTGAAAAAGACAGCAACCGTTTTACCCTTCCTTAAAAAGCGTCCATAATATGCGTGGATAAGGAAACAAGGTGGTCGGTCGTTGAACGGAAACGTCGGGAACCGCACTGCACGTTGGTCAACAGATGTTAAGATTCAAGCCACCATATCCATCGTCCGTGTACCACACGCTCCATCACGTTGCAGATGAAGCGGGTGAGGGAGATCGGAGCTGAAAGGCAGGTGAGGTCCTTAGCAGCTTTTAAAACTGGGACGATTGTGGCCTCGCGCCAAGCGGAGGAAAATGTAGCAGTACGCCAGATGCGATTGTACACACTCAAGAGAAAGCTTTTATTCGGGAAGGTAAGGTGTCGCAGCATAAGATGTACACTGTTTGGTCCAGTTGCGAAGGGCCGGAGGAGTCAATGGCCCTCTCGAATTCGGCCGTTCGGCCATGGTGAAATCGGTGTCATAATCTTCGGTATTAGAAGAGAAAAACATGGGATTCCACCCGGTTTTTAACGGATAATAAGTCCTCACGATAACTGAGAAACTGGAAACAGCAGCAAATGTAATGCCCAAGGCGTCAGCAACAGCTCTGGAACAAATGATATTGTTATGATTCAGCCTGACACCAGGTGCGGTGAGCTTGGTGGCTTTGCCTACTACACGAGGAAGTTTATCCAGACCATAGAGAATGGCGTAAAAGAGTTAAAGGATTCGACAAAGCACATCCAGGAGACCCTCTTACTGCCTTGAATAATACAAGCTCTGGCGCGCAGTTGTTTAAATATGACCAGACTGGCAAGTGTAGGGTGGCGCCGAAACACCCAAAGCGCCGCCTTCCGTGCTCGGATGGTTCGGCATTCGTCGGTCCACCAAGGGACAGGTAGCCGTTTGAAATGGGAAGACGACAGGGGGATTGCGCGTTCGGCCGGAGGTAATAATGGTGATTAGGTGATCCACCATCTGGTCGATATTGTCGAACTGGCGGTTCTCGAAGACAGCCAAGCTAGAGTAGAGAGGTCAATGCGCTCTGTGGAACTGTCAGGTACATGTGGCGATGGAATATAGTGTGAAAGCAAACTTAGCACACAGGGAAAACGATCGCTGCATAAGGTGTTAGCGACGACGTTCCACGCAAACGACGTGCAAGCTGATGGGAGCAAACAGATAAATCCAGGTGAGAGAAACTGCCGTTGGAATCTGACAGAAAGTTAAGTTCACCAGGTAAGAACCGAAAGATTGTATTGAAGAAAAAAGGCAACGAGGTCACTCCCCCTTGCGCAAGCCCTGGGAGATCCCCAGAGAGGGTGGTGTACATTGAAGTCTCCCAAGAGAAGATAGGGCGTAGGGAGCTGCGCTACTAGAGCCGCAAGAGCGGTAATTCCGAAGGGAGAAGTAGGTGGGAAATAAACAGAACAAAGCATAAAGGAAAAGCCAGGGAGGCGTATGGCGACAGCAACAGCTTGCAGTATGGTGGTTATCGGGAGAGATTGATAAAAAAATGTCATTGCGAATGAGCAGTATGACACCCCCATTTGCAGGATACCCAGATCTCGGCGAGTGATCAAATCGCGCCGGCGTCTAACCAAGAGAGGTAAAAGTATCCTGGCGCTGAAGCTTGGTTTCCTGCAAGCACAAAATACTAGATGATAGGGACTTTGTTATGAGCTGTAATTCAGCCTTATGTGCACGAATCCCACGTGTATGCCACTGGGCAATCGATATATGGAAGCAAAGAAGAGGTTGGTCGAGTACTTTACTTGGCCAGAGGCTGACGCTTCAATTTGCCTTTTTGTGTGCGCGTGGGACTAGGACTTTTATGAGGGGTAGGATCTTCCTCCAAAGGCTCCGCTAGAGGAAGAGGCTCGGAGTCACCGGGAACCAAACACAGGACATCAAACCGGTTACCGGTGGTCACTGGCGTTGGCGAATCCCGAGTAGCTCGGCTACGCCCTCTGCCATCTTGAGACTTTGATCTCCAAGGTGGTGAAGGAGATGAGGCTTTCGAAACAGGTTTACTTGTAGAGAGTCGGAGCGTTGCGGCTGGTTTTTCAATTGTCGAGCTTCAGTGCTAACAGCGAGTTTCTTTGGGCTTCGTGACCCAGAAGGTTGTACACGGAGTTTAGCTGGAACAATATGGGAGGAATCAGGAAATGTTTGGGTGCCAATATCCCGCTTGGGTACTGGAGCTGAAACCACAGAGATAACAGTGCCAAATTTTAAAACAGAAGGTTGCCGAGCAAGATGGCGTTTGCGGGCCTCAGTGAAAGAGATGCGCTCTTTCACCTGCAGCTCCTGAATGGCCTTCTCGTCCATAAAACGTGGACATTGGCGGGAATTCGCTGGATGGCCACCTCGACAAAGAGGATATAGACAAGCTCCACCATGTGCATCTTGGCCGCACCTGGCGCAAACAGATTTTGTTACTTTGCACGATAACTTAGTGTGGTCATATAGTTGACACTGGAAGCAACGCAGAGGACGTGGGATATAGGGCCAAACGTTGATTAGCTCGTAGCCTGCCTTAATCTTCGACGGGAGATCCAACCGATCGAAGGTAAGGAAGAGCGTACGAATGGGCACTTGAGCACCGTCACACATTGCTTTGACACGGTACACAGAGGTAACGCCCTGGTCTGAGAGATCCTTGAATTTCTTCCTCCTGCATGCCATCTAAAAGGTATGATATAATGACGCACTTGCGTGAGTAGAGGTTACGATGCTTCTCAACACGGACAGGATATCAATGGAGTACTTTCACCTTGAGCAATCTATCAAACTGTAGTGTGGTATATGTTTCAACTAGCAAGGAACCATTCCTGAGACAGGTACAAGACTTAACCAGACCGGCTATTTTATCAAGTCGCAACTGAATGATGAATTGATTTACTGTTAAAATTGTCTGAGCCTCTTCCAAACAATTGATTACACAGTAACGAGCACCTGAGGCTACATGTACCTCCTTGTCATCATTGACATGTTGTCTTCTCTTAGATGTGAGTGTTTCCATATAAGAAATATGGTAAGTTCATCCCCCAGTGTTCCCTACCCACCAATATGTCTTTTGAAAAGAAATAAGATGCGATGAGGTTTTGGAGCCTATCATCATACCTATAAATTTGCAAGACTCAAGACAATGAATTGTCTCTTGATATAAGTGATATTGACAGCAATATGGATGAGCCACTGGCAGTTCAAACGAATTTAAAAAATAGGTAATTCACAAACTATAATTATAATTATGTCTTGCACTGTGGCATAGTGGGCTGAGGTGTCATGCTTTGGTTCCCTGCCATGGAATGTACCCAGGATCGATCCCACCCCTGGGGGTGCAGATTTTAAGTCCAGGGTATAGGACCAGTGCCCACTCATCACAGTAAGGAAGGTGAGGACTATGATACGCAGCAGCCCTGGTTGCGAAAGCCAACTTTCCAGCTGGGGGTGCCAAGATGCTGACCATATCTCCACCCCGTATCGGTTGGATGATCACCCACCTCTACCTTGCATATATGGACTTGAGGCGGCAGTCAGGTTTGCAGGCCTTGGCCTATTACGGCTGTTATGCCACAGGTTATTATTATTATAATTATAGCATTTAAAACATATACATAATATACAAAACATGCTAATTCCAATTTTTATTTAAACAACTGCATTATTACAAAACTTTGGAAAATTCAGGTGGGGTTCCCTTACATCTGGCACCAAAGAGACCTGTATGTTCTAGTATAGTGTGTGAGACAGAAGGAAATATGAAAAGAGTGTGGGTAACGAGGTGCAATGCTGAGTGCGCAAATGCATTTGATTCGCTGCGGTCCAGAGCTCTTCCCATTTGAAAAACACAATGGGTATTTTACAATATTGAAGAGATAGGCAAAAGGAGGAAGAAACAGTGGATTCACAGCATAAATCAGAAAAAAGACCAGTATGGTGAATTTAGAAATCTTTTTCCAGATTTGTAAGAAGACCTCAGGGAAGTTTATCATGATATAACTGGTGCTGATAGTTGGCATCTACACCATCATAATTATTTATAACTTTGCAGTCAATATTGATGATAATTTGTCATACATTGTCACAGGCTTCTGTTTATATGTATAAGTGAAAAACAGTATACATTAAGGGAACCAAATGCATATGTAATATAACAATGTTTATGGTCACTCCAGAAGTTTTAGATCTGTGTAACAAGCACCCTTCTCAGAAGTAGCAGAAGCCAGTCTTCACAGAAGTTTTCTGCTTTATTTTGCTCCGGTAATGACAGGCTAGTGTGCATTACGAGGGTTGGCTGATAAGTCCTGCACATAGAGATGGTGGCACTGGGCCAGTTTGACTGATAGCATCATATAGTTTAACTCTAGACTAGCATAGATCCATAGTTACAGGTCAATAGCTTGTTTAGTTTTTGAATGTCAGCATTTTAAACAAGACAAGTGTAGAGGTTTAACGAAAATTGAGGATTTAGAAAAACAAGGAATCATTAAATACTTCCATTTGAAAGGCTTAATGCCTAAACAAATCAAAGAAGAAATGGACATTACATTGAAAGATTCTCCCCCTTCATATATAATGATTAAAAGGTGGGTTGCAGAGTTTAAAATGGGATGTACAAGCACTAGTAATTAGTCTTGCTCTGGACGTCCCTGTGGAAGTCACAACTCCAGAGATCATTGTAAAAATGCATTGTTTAGTACTGGAAGACTGCAGACTTTTTTGAGATAGCAGAGGCTGTAAACATATCAAAAGAACATACAGGTAATATTTTAAATAAAGTTTTGGGCTTTCACAAGGTCTGTGCAAGATGGGTGCTGCATTTGTTGACACCTGATCAAAAGTTGCAAAGAAAAACTGTTTCTGTTACTAATTTGGATCTCTACCATAAAAATCCCAGTGAATTTTTGAGACTGCGTATTACCATGGATGAAACTTTGATATATCGCTACACTCCAGAAAGTAAATCAGTCAAAACAGTGGATTGTGCCAGGTGAACCAACTTCAAAAATGGCTAAGCCAATTTTGTGTCAGCTAACAAGGTTATGGCAAGTATTTTCTGGGATGCACAGGGAATTATTTTTATTGATTACTTGGAAAAGGGTCAAAGTAACACTGGTGACTACTATGCAACCTTACTGCAAGGTTTGAGTGATGAGATGAAAAGAAAAAGATCTCATTTGGCAAAGAAAAAAATCTTGTTTCTTCACGACAATGCTCCGGTGCATCGTTCAGTCTTGCAATGGGAAAAATGTACAAATTAAAGTTCTAACTGCGTGAACATCCACTTATTCGCCAGATCTAGCACACAGTGACTGCAGTAAACAGTTATATTAAGGACCGTGATAAATCGCACTACAGAGATGGTTTAATTAAATTAGAACACCGATGTGACAAATGTATTAGCCTCTCCAGAGATTATGTTGAGAAATAAAGAAAAAAAATTTGTTTATTTTTTTATTATGAGACCCAGGACTTAACAGCCAACCCTTGTAAATAACAGACATACTTTCATATCACGAGTACTGAAGTATTAAGGTCTCATTCTTATTTTAAAATTGATTATATTGGTTTTATTTTCATTTTCTCTACCCCTTAGGTTAGGCAAAGGAAATATTGCATTCTTCCAAAAAAGTATTAAAAATACACATTTTGATCTCTCCTGAAGAGACAGCATAACTCTTAAAAGTGGTATTTAACTCAGCATCTATCAAAGATATACTGCCCGCCTCGGTAGCGTGGTGGTGGAGTGTCTGCCTCACGTTCAAGAGGTCCCGAGTTCGAATCTCGGTCAGGGTGAGTTACCTGGATAAGGTTTTTCCGGGGTTTTCCCTTATCCTGAAAGACGAATGTTGGGTAACTCTAAGCTCTATGGATCCTGGGCTAATTTGAGCATCATTTCGCCCATTCCATTCATCGTCCAATATGACTTAACGTTGGAGGATGTAAAATTAAAAAAGGATATACAGCAAAGATTTTCATTGAATTCTACCACAAGAAGAAACCTTAGACACTGACAAAATGTTGAAACTTTTGATCTAAAAAATTAGTACTATTTTGATTATGCTGTAAATATATTTGGATATTGATATAACGAACAAAAATGCATATCATGAATTCTGTGAGTGTTTTTCTCTTCTAAATGTATTTTATATATGTTTGGAAAAACTAAATGAGATAAGCCAGAATTTAATGTGTGTTTGGAGGAATTTGGTAACAGTGACGTCAAAATTAATATAAATTATTTGTTATATTAAGCCAGAATTTGTTACTGAGATATTCTACAATACATTAAACATGCAGTTTGCATCAAATACATTTCTGTTTAGCATTATCTGTTTTTGAATTGCTTATTGTTTTAAATTTAAGTTTTCTTGGGCTGAAGACTATAGTAGATTGCTGTCTACACACTTTAGCAAAGATCTTTCCTTTTACAAGAGTTTTCATTACAAAGAAAATATTTATGATAGCAGCTCATTATGTTTCTGCAATAACTAAGTCGATATAGCCTGATTATTTGTATTCAAACCTTTTTAATGTGATTAAGGGGAACAAGGTTAGAAGAATCACTTTTTATATAAACAGAACTGTATACAACCAAATTCTTATAAAGACTGTGATCCATAGTCTCCAAAAGCTTGTTAACAAGTACTTTTGTGCTAAGTTGTGCTTCACGCTCTCTACGCTTCTTTCAAGTTTATACTTTACGTAATAGTATGTTTATGTGTTAGACATGCAACATCCCAAGATAGGTGAGTCTAATGTTACAAATAAATTAATCAACTACTCATTATCTTAATGAAAAACCATTTTCAATACATTCTTTAAAACAGCTGTTCAAAATTTTGGCCACCATAATCACAGAAAAATTGTAATTTATGCATCATGGACTGTTATATACTGAAACATCCCATGTGATTAACATACATCTACATAATCCAAGCACCAGATGTTCAGGGGTACTGAACTGTAAACTTGTGAATTAGGCTCTTCACACCATACCTGGTGACCAAGCTGGCCATGGAATAAGATTACCATCACCAACTCACTGAGGTATATCAAACTGGCTCCTAAAATTGAATATGTATTAACATACATCTACATAACCCAAGCACCAGATTTTCAGGGGTACTGAACTGTAAACTTGTGAACTAGGCTCTTCACACCATACCTGGTGACCAAGCTGGCCATCGAATAAGATTACCATCACCAACTCACTGAGGTATATCAAACTGACCCCTAAAATTCAATATGTGTGCCAGCAACTTATCATCAGAAACTCCTGTGAGGCCAAGTTCAAGGAATAATTTGCCATTACCCATTAATGTGTTGCCATAAATTCATAGGTTTCATTCATAGAAATACTCAGGAAAGCCTGTTGGTAAAGTTTGTGTCCACCCTGCATAAGAATTACTTATGTTATAGACAAAGTACTTTAAATATACCACATCAATTTTTTCTGTACTATGGCCTAAACATATGTTATTTGTCTTATGAAAATTGTAGGCTATAAGTACGTATTAGTAAGTTTTTAAATTTTAACAATCTGTAATTTGAGTGCATAATTATTTAAAATTTATTATCATTTAGAAAAATGAAAATGTAACCAAGACACTTGGCTTAACTGAGATTTGTTGGCACTAGGAAACATCATGTTTGCCAGTGGATTTGGAAATTCATAGCATCTTAAATTCAAGCACAGAGATTTCTCATTCAAATTTGCATTAACACTCATTAATTCTTCTAAAAATTGCAGCAATTTTTCTTAAATCCTTCAGTTCTTATAATATATGTTGGTTGTTCCAATACACTTTACTTTTTAAGGTCCCATAAGTAGAAATTGCATATGGTAAGATCTGAAACCCAACTAGCTATTATCCCCTACAGATGACCATCTACAAAAATTTCCTCAATTAATTTTAATGATAGATCACCTATATGTACCGTAGTAAAATCCTGTTAAAAATATGCATGTTAACATTCAATTTCACAGAATTCCTGAAATGGGATAATTATCTTATATTTGTATCTCTGTCCTCTCACTTTATCTTCAAAAAATACAGGCTCTATAATTCTGCAAGTCCCTTACACCAAACATCAATTTTTACCTTCTCTACTACACAGAGTAAATGGAAAAGAATTGTATTACACCAAAACAGTATCAAGATTTCTCCAGAAATACACTTTTTGAGACTTCCTGAATAAAAATAAATAAGCATTTTTATACATAAAAACTGAAGCTAATAACATTGAAGCAATACAAATAGTACATAACTAACTTGTTACAAATTTCACTTATCTTTCCAAGAAATTATAAAATCCTCGAAGTATTCAGGACTATATGTGTTTGGAGGAATTTAGTAACAGTGACGTCAAAATTAATTTCAAAACTATTTGTAGTTGGTTTATTGATACTCGTCACTTACTTTTTTATAATAATGAGAGACTAGTTTCAAAGGCATTCACCTCCATTTTCAATCTTTTTCCAACTGGCATCTGTTGTCTGCTCTCTCTCTCTGGAGGTGGAACTATGAACTTTTTTGTCAAATTATCTACTGGTGGGATTTCAAAGTTCATTATGCGATCCTTATTTTTCCATTTGAATATGTTCTCCCATGTTGTCAATTTATTTTGGTTTATCACTCCTTTTAATAATTTTGGATTTGGATCAATGTCATGATTTTCATTCCAAAAATGAAATGCTACTACTGACTCATTTTTTGTTTCAATCTGATGTTTCTAAAGTGCTCTTTGACTCTGGTTTTTAGATTTCTTTTAGTTTGACCTATGTAGCATTTTTCACAATTCTTACAACTTATTTGGTATATTCCGGATCTGTTAACTGATGGGATCTCATCTTTTGTTTTTGAATTTAGCAATTTTAAAATTGAGTGTCTATTACTAGGTTGTTCCAGAGTCAAAGAGCACTTTAGAAACATCAGATTGAAACAAGAAAATAAGTCAGCAGTAGCATTTCATTTTTGGAATGAGAATCATGACATTGATCCAAATCCAAAATTATTAAAAGGAGTGATAAACCAAAATAAATTGACAACATGGAAGAACATATTCATATGGTAAAATAAGGATTGCATAATGAACTTTGAAATCCCACCAGTAGATAATTGAACAAAAAAGTTCATAGTTCCACCACCAGAGACAGAGAGCAGACAACAACAGATACCAGTTGGAAAGAGATTGAAAATGGAGGCAATTGCCTTTGAAACTAGTTTCTCATTAATATAAAAAAGTAGGTAAGTGACGAGTATCAATAAACCAACTACAAATAGTTTTGAGATTCAGGACTAGTTTTGCAAATATATTATTTGCATCATCAGCAAAAAAAGGTTATTTATGTTTTCATCATTACTGCCGCTAGGTGACAGATTACTTTTTAATTTATTAACAACATCAGAAACACAACAAATTTATTGACAGAATTGATTAACAGTACTTTAAAATTCATCATGCAATTTCTATTTTATGAGATACATATTTTCTCTCAAACTATTAAATCTATCGGTCCATTTTGTTGACTTGATTTAACTTTTGGATTTATTTTGTGGTTAAATGACCAGAAATGATACCCCACAGCTGATTTATCAATTTGTTTATAATTAATAATTCTAAGATAATCATTCTAATTTCCAAATTATGTTTGGTCCGTGCAATCTAAACAGTTAAATTGATCTTTTTATATACTTTTTTTAAAAAAATATTTAATTTTTTATATTATATTTATTTTGAAGAACCAAAATTATACCAAATTCTTTAAAAAAAATTGAGACTTTTTATCTGGCCAAAGTAAAAGTAAATTTTTTTAAACTTATGATCGATCATCTGTTAGTTTGTTAAGAGTAGAAACAACATTTACATTTTTTTAATATTTAAGTTTTTCTATTTTTTTTGTACAAAATCTGTATTAAAACCATTAATTAAAGCAGTATTACGTAGACAGAGTCAACATGAAAAACCTTAGCCTACGGCTAGTGTGAAGAAATTATTAATTTCCATCAATTAACTAAAATAATAGCAGTTTTACGTGTTTATATGCTTTATTAAATTCCTCTTTATTTAGGGATATGTTCATTAACCTGTAAATTAAACTACTAAAAACAGCAAATGTATGTGAAAAAGGGTTAAAACTTTAATTTTTTTATTCAATTATTAATATGGGTTGAATTTCTGTAAATGCCAAAGTGAATGCCACCATTACTTTCAATTTCTAACAAGAAATTTATAGCTTTATCTTGTAAATTTAAAACTTCTAAAGCATCACTTATGCTTTGGATTATCAGGAACTATAGCAAAAATGTCATCTACGAGTCTATAACAAATTTTAAAAATTAAAGGGAATGCTTTGGTGACTTGTATTTCAAAAAAGCTCATAGAAAGATCAGCTGAAAAGCTAAAAGTAGATTACCCATTGCTAAACCTAAAGTTTGTTAAAACAAAAATAGAGCATTAAAATTGAAAAAATTTTGATCCAAACAAAGATTAGTAAGTTTAACCATAGCCCTTTCACATTCCTTTAAGCCTCGGCACTCCATCGGATTCATTTAAGCGACCGAGTGGTGTTTGCAATTTCTGCTGCTTGGAGCTCTCAAAGCTGACCCCTAAAGCAGCCACTTGTAGCCGTCAGTAACATTGTGACATTTAGTTTTGTAGTGACAGGTGAACCAATTGAGTGTTTTCAAATTAATATTCAACGTGAATTTCACATGAAGTGCTGCTGACAACATTCTAAGGTAAGCAAACAAGAAAACTGGGTATAAATAAGAGTAATATAAGTAATCATAAGTATGTGCACAACATGTCATTGTTTATTATTATTACTTTTACTGTTGTGCCGTAAATAGTGGCAGTTCATTATCTTAGTAGGTATATTTTCCATGATTGCTTCATAGTACAAAAATTTACAATAGACAGCACTGCATTTCAAAGCTCTCTGTTTTTCCAAAGTCCAGGTCTCCGAACCATACAGAGGAATGCTCCAAATGTAACAATTACGTATTATTATTATTATTATTATTATTATTATTATTATTATTATTATTATTATTATTATTATTATTATTATTATTATTATTATTATTATTATTATTATTATTATTATTATTATTATTATTATTATTATTATTATTATTATTATTATTATTATTATTATTATTATTATTATTATTATTATTATTATTATTATTATTATTATTATTATTATTATTATTATTATTATTATTATTATTATTATTATTATTATTATTATTATTATTATTATTATTATTATTATTATTATTATTATTATTATTATTATTATTATTATTATTATTATTATTATTATTATTATTATTATTATTATTATTATTATTATTATTATTATTATTATTATTATTATTATTATTATTATTAATTATTATTATTATTATTATTATTAATGTTATTATTATTATTATCATCATTATAACAGCAGTAGTAGCAATAATTAAAACAAACAGCATAGCAGCAATTATGAGCTCAATACTTTGTATTTCAGATGGTGTATTGTTGCGTACCCTTCTGTAAAAGTAAGAAAGTAAAATCAAAAGGGGTCAGTTTACATGAATTTCCAGTAGAAGAAGAACTACGTAAACAATGGCTGAAAGCTATAACGTGCTCTAATTTCACGGTAAATGATAAGTATAATTCAACAGTCGTGTGCAGTTTGCATTTTACTGAGGCGAGGCTGTAAAATTAAACTGCTGAAATCAGGAAATATTCCAAGCATTTTTCCGAACTATCCAGAATATAAATTAGTGAAACAAGCAACACCAAGACGACAAATTTCAAAAATATGCTTAAACATAGATAGCAGAAAACGGAAACACAGTTCTAGCAAAGAAAGCGTTAACAGTGCTGCTTATGTTAATGCACTAGATCATGATACAGATGCACGTACTTATAACTGCGCTGCAATGCAGACTGAGGAAGACACAATTTACAAATTAAAGAGATTGGAAAGGGAGAATAACACCTTGAGATGTAAATTATGGAGAGCAAATACAAGTCACAAAGAGTTTGTAAACAAGCAACAAGCAAACAAAGACAGATTGCCTTATTATGAAACCAATAATTTTCATAAATCAATTCAATTATTGCTCTCCGAAGAACATAATGATCATCCCCAAAGCCTATGTTTACTGGATCAGTTGCTTAATTACAGTAAGCTGTCTCCAAGATGGAGTGAAGACACAATTAAGCAGTGGGTACTATGGCAGTATTGCTCACCAAAAGGGTACAAATTTACAAGGAAGCAAATGATGAGACTTCCAAGCGTACTAACCCTCTCGTGTTTTGTGGGAGATTTATGTCTAGAAACCGGAGTGACATCATTAATCAAATCTAGACTTTCTGCTGAAGCTGAAAACTTAAATAAAGCTGAACTGATCTGTAGTCTGATTATAGATGAAATGTCTATTAAACAGCAGCTTCAGTATGACCAAAAAGTAAACGCTTTTTTTTGGAGAGCAGGATGCAACACATCAGATTAAAATAATTAACAGCAAAGACTCTGATCAAAGCACTGGTAAAACTGATGAGAAGAAAATTAATAATGCATCAAAAGATAAGTCATTTTTAGCAAACCGTCTGTTGTGCTTTCTAATATCTGGAGTTTCTACGAAATTCAGACTTCCATCAGCATATTTTTTTTTACAAAGAAGCTAAAACAGCAACTGCAAAAACTAGCAGTGCATGTCATTAAAGAAGTAGACGAGAGTGGATTTTTTTGTTCTTCATCTTGTGAGTGGCAACCACAAGACTAACGTGGCAATGATGAAGAAATTTTCCGGTGAGAAACAGATGAAGAATATTACTGAACATCCAGCAGATCCTTCTCGGCCACTCTTTCTAGCATTCGATCAATGCCATATCCTAAAGAATTTAAGAACACAGCTGTTGGAACGAGCTATGTTTGATGGCACAGGATACATTAGTGGGCAGCACATAAAGCAATTGTATGAGATCCAAGCCACTACACTAGTGAAACTAGTACCGTTTTTAAGTAGAAAGCATATTCAGCCAACAAATTTTGAAAAAATGAATGTGAAGCGAGCTAAAGAAATATTTTCAGCTGAAATAATAGCAACTCTTAAGTTCCTGGCCGAAAATCCCTTTTCAGAACAATATTCAGTTTCATCTGTAAATGCGACAGTTCAGTATCTGGAAACGATTTCAAAACAGTTCACGCTACTTGACACCTGCAGCACGAACCATCATATAACGTCAAAAAATTCAAACAGAAGACAGTTTTCTTGCTTAGGTGAGGAAAGACTCGAGTGGTTGGAGAAAGACTTCCCAAATTATTTAACCAACATAATGTCAAAAAGCAAAGAAACTGAAAATGATTTCCTAAGTGCAGAAACTTACGAAACACTTATTCTTACAACGGCTTCAGCTGTGAATTGTGTGCGATATTTAATTTCCAATGGCTATCACTTCGTCTTAACCAGGGCATTCAACAGTGATCCTCTTGAGCTATTTTTCAGTAGATTGAGACAGATGGCAGGAGCAAATGATATGCTGGATTCTAGAGCTGTAACATTCTGCATGAACAAAATAATAAAAACTGGAATATTATCGCTACCATCTTCA